>JAOTAY010000190.1:34946092-34956876 GCA_025629805.1 Erythroxylum baracoense | reverse complement strand
GTGTTAAATGTACAATGTGACATGATTGATTAAGTGTATGTGATCCAATGTGATTATATGTTATGTGAAATAATGTGGTGCATAAATTGAGTGAACCATCGATGATGGTTACCTCATTGAGTTCGCAAAACTCACCTAAAATTTGCAAATATTTTTTAGAGCTCAGAAGAATACCCCGTTAGGCAAACGGGAGTATACCTACGGTATGCAAGTAAAGGATAGAGGTCGGGATCAGTTCGCGTCTGCATTGTATTTCTTTATTTTCATACTGAATTGTATATTCTGCAAATTTTTGTATCATTTGTAATTGAATATTGCGGTATGTAATAACTTTTGGAATTGGAAATGTTTTGTATCTATAATGGGCCTAAATGGCTATTGAAATTCTGATGTTTGTATTCTATGATTGAAAAGGTTTATAAATTAAAAGTGGGCCCCATTTGGTTATTAATTTCTGTATACTATGTTGTGGTTTAAAAAAAGAATTATACTGAATTATGAATGTGCTCTACTATGCCACCCTCGTGGGGCACGGACTCGGACATCACACAGGATGTCGAGTACGGGTTCTGAGAGGGTGGGATGTTACAGTTTCCTCCATATTCACTTAAAATCTCATGCAAGAAACTTGAATACACTTCTCATGCAAGCTACTCAACTCTTTATCTCTATGTTAAACTCCTTGACAAAATAATTTACCCATCCTCCAATACATTTCAACACATCTAAACTAGATTTCATACATAACTTTCATGTATTTATATATAATTCAAAACAAAATCCTGTATGATCCTTCACCTCTTTATGTGTACATGCCATAACCAAAAACAAAAATAACATTTTGTAGTACATCCACCTTTAAGCCTTTCGAGATCCTCTATGTAACTCTTGTCTTGTAGTAAATCTACCACATCTTTCTTCTAATTCTCTTCAAAACCTACGCACAGAAAAAAAATCCACACGCTAAGTTACAGGCTCAGTGGTATTCAAGCAATTGCATTTCTCATTCAATTCAATTCGTTCAACTATAACAAGTATAATATATAAGATATAATATTTTCCAAGTATAAATATCTTCATTTATTTCTAAGCATAAATAGGCATTTAAAATCAAGTTAGAAATACAAGCATGTATCTATTTTAATAATTCATATCTAATTACATAATGATGAATAAATTATATAATTTAATTTAAAATCAATTACTATTTTCATTTGAAGTTACTTAATCATTAGTTTGAAGTTACCTAATCATTAGTCATATATATATACCCTTTTTACCAAAGTTCTATAAAATAAAGGGTAACAAAATGAATCTCCCAGTAATGATTCTGAAGTTTATAGTGGAAAAGGAAGCCACAAGAATATTACTAGAGGTTTGCATTACGAAACGCTGGTAACCAAGATCTTCGCATATTTTGGCGTTCCCTTTGATAAATAAGTTTGGAAAGTTTCATTCTTCTATCGCCTCCCAGTTCGAGTGGAAGCTAACAGAAAATATTTGGGTGGAGAAGAAAATAGAAAGAGTAGCAGACTTCTTAAGTCCTGCCTTAGAACAGAGGTCTGAAAGGATACTAGAAATTATAGGTCCTACTCCAGAAAACAGGATCTAGTCCCTCCTTAGGGCATAAATAGTATGGATGTTTGACAATAATTGAGGGACATTTGCCGTAATTAGGATCAAGTACGTGAACAAATTGACAGTCTTTAAAATCAAGTCCTGGATTTGCAAATCTCTTTAAGAAAACTCCTTACTGATTGTGTCAAATTTTTTCATCATATTTCATTATGTTTTTTTTCACTTCCTCTCCATACTCTATTTTTTTATAATGAAAAAAAGGGAGAGTTTATGTGGATATATATATTTGAATTTTTTGCATATATGACGATATATTTCTCAATGTTGCCTCGATTATGTGTGATTAATTATGATGTTAAACTTGTGAAAATCTGTGATATATAAACGATAGGTTCATTTCTTAAGAGACAGACTCCTTTTAACTATGTCTTAACATATAAAAGTCATAGGTTTACAAAACTAGGAAGGATAATCAAATCAATTAAATTCAACCTTTTATTCGTGTATTATTTAGTTTTATTGATGTTTCAAATACTTAGAGCTATTAGTAAGCTAAATCTTTGGCTTATGATTGATATTGTTCAACAGTTAAGATTAATTGGATCATATTTTTATAATTAACTATGTTAGCTGAAGGATTATGATTAACTATTTTGATGATAACTGTATAATATTTGAAAATTCCAATTGGATTTATTTCCTTGTATAATTAAAGGTCTTATTCTCAAAAGGAAATAAAATCATGAGAAATACGCTTTCTTTCTCGCAGGAACTTTCATTAGGAACCTACCTTATTAGAAATAGTTTATCCAAAAGGATTCTTCTAATTATGAAGGTCATATATTAGCTTCATGATTACTGGAAGATTTTTGGCAAAGATGACATCGAAGTTATTCAAATTTAAAACCATCTAGTTGACTAAAGATGCAAGTGAAGCAATGGTTAGGTGAAGAAATTGACTATTTAAGGAAAAGCAATAAAACTTGTGAAGCAACAAACATACTCAGACTTTCGAAACATTTGAGCAGCATCTATATTCTTTAGAGTCATATCATTCTTATTGTGCCTTAGAAAGTGAAATCACTCTATCAAGAGAGAAATTGTTATTTTATTTTTTGTGAGCTTTAGAAGCTTGTTATACACTTCGGGTGTGGAAGGTTAGAGAATATTGAAAAATATGTACTCGTGAGCTTGGAGAGGCTCCTCAAATTTAATACTTAGATTTTTATAGTGAAACACTCAAGTTGGATACTTGGGGACTAGACATAGGCTTGGTTTTAAGCCGAACCAATATATAATTGACTGCATCCTTCTTCTCTCTCTCTCTCTCATTATTTTTTATATTTCCGCATTATATTGTGTGTGTTTTCATTTCAGTAAGAGACTCCTTCATTTTTATAATAGGTCCCTTCTGTTTTCAACTTACTGATGGTTCCTTTCAGTTTTAACATACGCCTTCTATTTTTAAACTATTTTAACAGAATTTATCATTTAGTAGACTCCTTTGGTTTAAGTAGGGTCCTATCACACAAAAGACTCCTATCACCTAACAGGCTCCTATCATTTAAAAGACTTTATCCTCTGACAGGCTCCTACTATTTTTATTCATTAACTAGGATCCATTTATTATATGAATTGAAAGAACTTACAAAATTTTTATAAGTCACACATAACTCACCCCCCTCTTACGTATGTTGGGTTTATCAAACTATACCAAGGAGAGATAGTAAAATGGTTTCAATGGCTAATATTTGAAGTATAGTTCAATTTATAATTATATTGATGATAAATATAAAATATAAATAGATTATAAATAGTGGATGTAGACTTATACCAGAGCATGTTTTCCATTGCCTTCTTATATTTTAGTTTAAGTTATTTTCTATTTATATATTTATATTTGTTTTCATTATAATCAAAACTCCTTTAATTTATTTTTACAAAGACAAAACTAAACTAGATACTCTTTAGGGATAAGCCCTTTTTAGGAGTAGAGATTTTATTTTAAGAACAGACTACAACACACTAAGGTGCAACCATATACTACAAATTATTATAATGTATTTGTCTCTAATTATGTCTTTCTAAATTAGTTTTATCCTTTTTCGATTTTGGAATAAGAGTCACAAACAATTTAGTGAAGTAAAACATACCTTTATATAATTTTGACAAGTTCCATATAGTGGATATAAATAAGGGATAACTTTAAAGTTGAAGTCTACAGGATAAGCATCTAAAAGTTGTAACATTATCCTATATGATGTAATTTTTGCCCCTAAGATTTAAAGAATTTTTTTAATTATGGTTTTTGTTAGCTTTGGACTAAATGTTAATTTTCATAATGGTGAGATTAAATATTGTTCTTTAAACGAATTATTACGGTAGTGATTTTATGGAATTGGATGTTCTTTAACATAAAACTAAAATTATTTTTTTTGTTTTTCTCATCTTGTACTTATAATGTTAATGCAAATTTTCAAGATACTAGATAAGATTAAGTATATTGATTAGTTAAGGAAGATATTTAATAAAATCATAATATAGTAGATTTGTCTAGTTATAAATATTGTCTATCTCAAAAATAAAAAAAAACATTTTTAACATAGGACAAAGAGAAATTAATCTATTGCAATTAGTTCATTTAAACATTTGTGACCTAATTAATATATTTCAAGGCACAATGATACTTATTTCATCACTTTATCATTGATTATACCTGATGTTGTTACATATTTGATTCTTTAAAATTAAAATAAATATTTGTGGCCTAATTAATATACTTTCTGTAACACCCCACTTCCACCAAGCATGTACTTGTACGTCCTGAGGACATTCAGGCATATGCCTTATGAAAGCGGCATATTAAAGCAGTCACATTCACTTATATGACATCATACATTATAACACAATTATCCAAAATATCATAACGTTCCCATTTCATTTATAAAACATAATACACTATAGCTTTTTCATACATAATCTATATATATTTGGTATCAAAAGCTTATAAGAGTCTACTTACAACATTTTACATGAAATGAGAACTATACAAAACATTCTAACTAAAACTCCTCAGAATCAACTAACTGACCTTCAAGTCATTTCTTGACTTCCAAAATGGACTGAACTAGACTTCTTCTAGAACGTCTTATAAGCTAAGTCTCCTCTCACGTACCTGAAAATTCACGTTGCAATATTGATGAGTTTTGCGAACTCAGTGAGCTAACCATCATGGATGAGCTAACTCATATCAAAGACAATGACAATTCACATTTTAATTCATAGATAGTTCACATAATCAACCATTGCATATCATTTCACGTTTCAGTTTCAAAACAGTTCAAACAATTCACTTCAATCAATTATATAGCACACATATCAAATTCTATATGTGATTGCTCATAAGACTCCACTTTCATTGTTAATATTGTGACCGAGTGTCTTTTTAACTATCCGTATCTATTGTGGATACTGGACTCATTAATAACTGTCTTGTATCTATTGTGGATGTCGGGCTCATTTTACTAGTGAGCCTATGGCTCTTATACACATTCTGAGCTTTAAGCTCTTTTTCACTGGCCACTCCGATCACAACCTCCTTTATCTGATCATGCATATAATGTAATAAAATGCATCAAATCACATATATTTAATCAATCACTTTCATTCAGTAAACACATTCACTTTTCACTTTTTCATTGGACATAAGTCTGGCATTCAACATATTTGTTGAGAACACTTATTTCTCTTAGATTCACATTCAATCAAAACACTTCTATTACATTCCAATTATCAAACTCCTTTGACCATCAATGTCTGGAATTATCATATTCGCACAGTTATCAGTTCAATAATCAAAATTTAAGCAATTACAATCATTACTAGTGAGGAACACCTAGGTTACTCATAATAAGCTCCAGATAGCTATTGACTTGATGTCCCGACAATGTCTAGATGTTGTCATTTTATTTACGCTTCTATATCATGCAATACACATATTTATACACATTATTAAAATTCTCAATCATCTTAGTACTTAATCATACACATATATATATGTTTTATGTACAATGCATACTCAATGACATTCCTAGGTATGTGTCCTTAATTCACATCTCGTGATCATTTAAACATTATCACTTAGATATGTCTAGTTTACACCTCAATTTTACATAATTATTCTTAGCTCATCAGTCTATCATTCACCAATATTTTTCTAGCCTTGTATGATCACATATTATTCAAATTCTCATTTAATCTTACGTAATTCATATCATTGATCTCCTTTGAATCACATTAGCATTCTTAAGAACACTTTAATCACCTAATCTATAATCAAACTAGGTTCATTTCAAGCCTTATTCAAGCCTAAATACACTATGGGAAAGTACCTTAGCATTAGTTGTTTCAAACATCACTTAAAAGACAACGTCACCCTTTATACTTGCCCATGATTGTGGTGGACCTTCCCACGATCGTGATAGAAGCTATTGCAGCTGATTGCAACTAGCCACGGTCGTGGGATGGGTGCCACGATCGTGACAGAACCTAATTATCTAGGCTACGGTCGTGTACTGATGACCACGATAGTGCCCTGCCTTTCTCCCTTCATGTTTTCCACGAATTCAACATACGTAAAAACATCATTAACACTCCAAGTTTTTCAGAATTTATGTTCATTTATGCAACCTTATTTCATCCAAATCTAACTATTATATTGGTTACATTAAATTTCACAAAACTCTACTCAATTGATTCATTGTCATTCACTTAATCCTATCATATATGCATTCCTAATTTTTTTTGCAAATTTTATCTCTTCTCCATAGTTCATCATTTATAATTCATACCCTCTTCATTCTCACCTCAATTCCATCTCAATATCATACATAAAACAACTCATAACCTTTAGTTCATTAATCATACAAAAACAGAATATATCTTCATCATTCTTTATCATTCACTATCATCTTAGTTCTTCTCATTTCAAGAACATTATAATACTATTTTCTTTAAACAAATGTCACCTTTATTGTACCTTAACTCCCAATCTATTTCATCCATATAAGACCCTATAATCCATGGTTTTCATAATCTCAAAAAACATAATACAAACACATACATTTATTCATCAAAACTCCTGCACTCATCATGTACCATTTTCATTAAATCAATCCATCTCAAAAACATCCATAACATAACCCATAACCTATTGTTGATCATTTATATGACAAAGAACATAAACCTACTCATTTCTACATCCACATTACAACATACCTCAACACCATTTTCATGATCACTTAATCTCAAAACAATCACCATATATGTTTCATTTAACAAAGCCATGAAGATCCATAGTAATACACTTGTTTTATCTCCAAGCTTTGAAGATCACATAACCCTAGCTTCTTCCATGCTACATGGTCATCAACATTTAAGGGTGAAATATGTTGGGTCTTCAATAATACGAAGAAGACAACGAAAGGTGGAAGTAGCAAGGTGCAGATTTTTGGTAAAGATCGATGTTGAGAGTGTTGGTGAGAAGAGAATGTCGTAAGTGAAGAATAAGAGAAGAAAATAACAAAGAAGAGGAGAGCAAGTAATAAGTGAAAGATAATAAGTGAAGATGGTCTTTCAATTTGGTTAGTGTCTTGGGAGAGTGTGGTGAGTGGCAAGTGTTGTGACACTTGTCACTTCCCACATGTCACCTTTATATGGTCTCCACTTGGCTCTTTTAATAACTAGTCCATTTATCACTAAATTTTTGGTCTATTTGTCACCTAATTTTCTATGTCACTTGTTATTAAATCCTAATGCCACTTGTCAATTATTTCTACTACCAATTGTCACTTATTTCTACTACTACAAATCAATTTGTCTTACTACTTGGCATTTTTCTAGTTCAAAAATACCCATAATTTTACAAATCTCTCAACATTAAAAAATAAATTCTAAATCACCAATTATAATTCATCAAACAATTTTCAAGACATAAAATTCACAATTCACATAATAATCATTTAAAAATCATTCATACCCCGAAAAATGCCAAATGAGTGAATAAACAGTATTTGTAATGTGTATAAAAATCAATATTCATATGTGTGTATGCTTATGCTAGTGATATACATGTAAATGCAATGCACCTCATGTATTCTCTATGCTATTTCTCATGTATCATGGTTTAGGATCCTATGTCCTAACACTCAGTATGGAAACGAAATATTACATTTTAAAGACACAATGATACTTATTTCATCACTTTATCATTGATTATACCTGATATTGTTGCATTTTTGATTTCTCTAAAATTAGAATAAGTATGCTATTTCATAATCTATATAACATTAGTTAAGATTCAATTAGACAAAATGATAAAGGTTTTGAGAACTACTTAAGCAAAGTGTACGCGTCTAATCAATTCAAAAGTTTATATGATGAAAAAGGAATAAATAGATAGATGGAATTTCCACCCCTGTCTAATTGGTGTTGTAGAGATAAGAGATATAACTGCTCACAAAATTGTTAGGCCTATAATGAAATTTGCAAATTTTCTTATCATCTACTAAGTGATGCTTTATTGCTAGCCAAATATGTACTTAATTGAGTTCATACCAAATTAATTACTAACACATCAGATGACTTATGAATAGGTAAGAAACCTAACCTTTTATATTTGAAAACTTGGGCATCAACTTATGTTTGTGATCCCTTACATTAATATATGAAATTAGGTCCTGAAAAGAATAGAGGTATTACATAAAGATATTTGAAACACTCTAAAGGATATGTATTCATAGGTGAATGAGGCAATAAAATTGTAACCAAATATAAATCATAAGATGTTATATTCTTATAGAATAGTTTTCAAAGTAAACAAAGATATGACAAAACTTATCTCTGTATTAGATGCAAAATCAGGATGGCCCTATAAAATGAGACCAATTGGATGAGACACATCCAAGTAGGATCAAGGAGATGAATAATTAGATTATGATCAATGGTAGTTGTAGCCCGACGGGAGTTTTCTACCATTGCTTGATCTAAGTAGGACAATATGAAGATAAATAGATTTGTTTCACAAAAGCCTCAATTATGCCAAAGTGTAAGTGGAATAATTCCTTGAAGAAATTTTGATGTTAAATAAGAAGCCCTTACGATTGTTTCCTAACAAGAAGATGAGCTAAAAATGTGAAAGAGATTTTATTCAATCTAAATGAAAACTAAAAATTCAACCTAATCTCTCAATAGAGTGAATTTTTGAAACTATTTAACCTAGATACTGATTCAAAGTAATAAAGTTAAATAGTTAACTCAAACCAAAATCTAAAATCACTAAAATATCTAGGTACCAAGTCTCTAAATCACTAGTATTCCCAATGTATAAATTAAGCATGAAATCTATATGCTTCTATTTAGTCCCTCTTTTTTTAAATCTTAAATCCATTAAAACTCAACTTTAGGTATTTTATCTTTATTTTAAACTTTAAGACTTATTCTAAGTATTTTAAACTTAATGTAAGATCCTAACACCCATCCCTACATATCCCAATCTTAATTTTGAAACCTGACGACCAAATTCTAAGCTTTTTTCTTTTTCTATTTCAAGCCTTAAGATTCATTTTGAGCATTTTATCTTACCTTTCAAGTCCTAAGACTTAGCTCTAGGCATTTTATTTTACTTTCCAAGTCATAATACCTAACTCTAGGTATTTTATCTTACTTTTCAAACCCTAAGACTCATTTTAAGTATTTATCTTCATTTTAAGCTCTAAGTTCCAATTCTATAGATTTTATCTTAATTTCAAGCCCTAAGACTTAGTTCCAGGAATTTATCATATTTCCGAAGCCTTAAGACTCAGGTCTAGGTATTTTATCTTACTTTCTAAGCCTTAAGACTCATTCTAGACATTTTATCTTTATTTTAAGTCATAAGATCTACCTCTAAGTATTTTATCTTAATTCTAAATCCTAAAACCCCACCCCAAGCATTTTATCTTTATTTTAACCTCTAAGACCCTTCCTTTCAATTTCAAAACCTTAAGATCTATTATATGAATTTCCTTCTTATTTTTTGAGTCCTAAGTAAAATCATGAACTCTCAAACATAAACTCGAAATCATCTTAATTTGAACTCCAAAAAATTGCAAAATTGTTCAGAACTAGGTAAATACTTACAAGGGTAAAATATAATGATTAGACAAGTTAATGACAACAAAAATACCCACACGACAAAAACATGTGTTAAACAGAGAGATAGAGGAAGTCCTTTTGAAGAGAAGAGACTTTTCAATAGATCATTACATGAGTATTTTTAATATTTGAGTAATGTGAATGTGTTTCTGTTTCTATGTAAATGAATTTATGTCCATGCATAAATTCAATGTCAAGAGTTTCTGTTGAAATTCATTTAACAATGTCGATAAAGGTCGGAGTTAATTGCATGCAGCGATTTCCCATAAATCCAAAATTCAACATAAACGATTGGTTCTATAACTATACCCTATTATATACACTGGATGTTAGTTACCATTTCATAGAATAGAAGGTTCTCTTTGGCTACATTAGATCATAATTGAGAGAGGAAAACACAAATATTTCCATTTGTATATGGAGTGACAAACCCTGACCCATTTCTCTGAAAATTAAGTGTTGACAAGCTGGCATGGAATTTTCTAATTAATTAGTTTTTAGGTGGGTTTAATAAGTTTAATGTAATAACGAAATAGTAGTTAAAGAAAGTTGAAGATGAGTTACGTAATAAGAGAACAAGCCTTAAGCACTCAATAATTAGATACATACAAAACGGAATTGACAGTAGGATTTTTCCTTTAAGAACCCAGTAAACAGTCGGGACCAAATCTTACATTACTAGAACCAGGTCTTGGTCAACTTGCTTGTATTAGTTGTTGTCCCTGCGTCATCCACTTATTTTTCTTTTAAATAGAATCCTCCAAGACTTGCTCTTATCTACCGCTACACAAAATGCAGAAACATTCAACAGAAATCATCTATAAATAGCATGTATCACAGGTGCCACTACTCATCCCTCGGCCAAGCACCAAAAGCTATATACTAAGAGCTACAACTAGTTTGGTCTTGTAAACCATGGAAAAGCTTCACTACCTTCTTCTTCTCAGTCTCTTGGCTTTAACTTCTTCACTAGTTGCCTCTGCCTATGATCCTAGTCCTCTTCAGGACTTCTG
>JAOTAY010000190.1:34918139-34933975 GCA_025629805.1 Erythroxylum baracoense | reverse complement strand
CACTTTCCATTCATCATTCATAAATTCATCAATCTTTTCCTAGTATTATACATTCACCAAAATTTTTCCAGCAACATATACTCATACATTCACCCAATTCTTATTCATAAATACCCTATGTTCTTCAATACTCATTCATCTATAACTTATGCACATTGTTCATGTCCTAAAGATCGTATTTGTATTAAAATGAGTCATTTATTCCTTTAATAAATCAGAATTTCCAGATTTGAACTCAACCTTATCAAAACAGTCTATTCTTTAGGTTACGACTTCAATTAACTACATAAACTTATCAAGATATCTTCTGGCAAAATTGTTTCACAGAACCATTAATGAGACATCAATAATCATTTTTCATGTTTTATACTTTGAATAAGTCGAGCTCTAAAGTCCCCAAAAATTAGGATATAATATAAGGTTCCTGTACAGGGGTCTGTCACAGGCAGTCTTAGGAAAATAAGTATAACTCAAGCTCTAGTCACTATTTTATCAAACCACTTTCACAGAGGTCAAGCTAAGACCTATATCTACAACTTTAATTCTTTAAGTATCTTAAAATTCATGCCCTAAAGATATGTAAAATAGGTCGAAAGAGGAAGATGAAATTAAAACTAGAATTTTAACCTACAGCTCTAATTTTCCAGATTTGTTCTCGGGATAGACTTTCGTGTCAGTTTTGCATGGCCCTTTTGTTATAGAAAATGAGGTATTTAGGCAATACATTATTCTAAACAAATGTTCCTACATGTCTTAAGTTTCTACATACATCAAGTTCATGCAGTTTGGTTCAGTATTTGGTGAGTTATACCCCAAATAATACAGACTGTTCTCACACTGCAACAGCACTCAGTACTCAACTTCAAGCCAAAGTTCGAAGCCTTTAGAAATAGAATTTAAATTCAATTTCTCATCAAAATTGTATCCACAAGTCTCTAGTTTAATATAAATAAAAAATCATCTAATTTTGATATCTACAGATCAAGATATAGCTAAAACACAGATGCATGTTCAATGAACACAATATAGCTAAAATATTCTAGCACACTTTAATCATTAACATCATTTACAATTCATCCTAATTCTTCATCATCAATTCTCTATGATAACATGCTATAAAAACTAATCATTTACTTACATTCTCCATTTCTAGCTCAAAAGATCAAACCAATCCAATACTCTAAGCAAGTAGAAACATCACACATTCAAGGTAAAACTTAGATGGATTTTGGCTAGGAGTAGTAAGGCAACTTCAGGCTGATCTTTTACTTAACTTTGTGAGGCTAAAATATGGATTATTTGTGAAACAATTAAAAATAACCATAAGCAAGTTCAGGAAGGTGAAAGAAAAGAGTTTCGGTGATGTGAGTGAGAGAAGAAAGAATAAGAAATGAGCCGAACCAAGTTTGCTCCTGCTGAATGTTACACCTAAGGTGTTAGGTGTCGTCTAATGGAATGGCCACATGTCTATAGGCATGTTCAACATTTATCAAGTATAGGTGCTGCCATATGTTACCATTAAAGCTAGGTCACATGTCATTTAATTACAGTAACCATTTGTCCATTAATCAATACCATTTTCCATCATCTTACTAGTCCATTTGTCCTACAATGATCAATGTCAAATATCACTCAATTGTAGGCTTAATCATTCTAATTTTTCATGTCTCAATTAGTCTTGCCACTTGGCATTTTTCTAAGACTCAATGTAAATATTAATTTATCAATCTACTAATTATGACAATTAATTTCCAAGTTGCTAATTTATAATCCATCAATTCTTGTCTTTAGTAAACCAAAATACAAGACATTGGAAAGCATAGTCATGTCTCATATCACATTTAATTTCATACCCTGAAATATATCAATTGAGTGCATATGCTAACTTGCAATGTGTAAAAATATCAATTCGTGTGTATGATCATATTATGTCTTTGAATACAATTCTGAATTCATGTCATAAATGTACCAATTTTGTTCTATATGCTGACGCTTATAAGACTCATTAGTCTAACTGTTTAAATTTGTCAATCATTTAAGAGACAGGATGCTACAACGACAATTCTTTGCAAACCATGGAAACTTTCCATCCCATTGAGCCTATTGGATGATGTATTATGTTATCATCAATGCATTTCTCTTTATGGAACCTCATATCTATGACTGTTTTTGTTGATATAAAAATCCTTGTAGTTGTGGTTTAATAGGGAGTATCTCAAGATTTTATACGGTATCTTTTTCCTTTTTCGATCATCAACTAGCCACCTTGATATACCACAAATGTGACATTTTTTAAGATCTTTATTGTCCTTCCAAAATATAACATAATCATACTTACAAGCATGTATGGGTTTATATCCTGATCCAAGGTCTATTAATAATTTCTTTGCTTCATAGTAAGATTTGGGCAATTTGCATCTAACAGTAATGTATCATGGGCAAGACAATTAACATGTCAAAAGATTTGTTACTCTATTTATTATAGAACTTCAAATGTAACAACTTTACAAAAAAAGATAACTGTGAGAATTTTGATCAACCTGAATATAAGTCTTCTTAAACAACTTTCAATAACTACCCAAAATTATCTTCTGTAATACTATCAATTATGGTAGGCAAACTAATTTCATTCATAGTCTCTATATAATTCTTATAATCCTCTAACATCTCGCCAATCCAAATCATCACTGTTGTCATTAATATCACAATCTTTTACATCGTTATTGTTACTATCATCAACACCTGTATTAACACTTCTACCATAACTTGCTCTGAACATTCGCCATGATGTAGCCATGGAGTATAGAATTTATCTACGCCTTGGATTGGTAAGTGATTGTATACCACATCTTGACTTTGAATGTTCACGTTTAAGCAATCTATGTATCGATAACAAACACAACATTCTACACCCATTTTATATTTTACAAATTACATGAAACTCTTAACTCCTTTAAAATATTCAGTGGACCATTTCCAATAAGAAATCCAACTTTTTTCTAACTAGTTGTAAATTAAAATTATATTACTAAATTACTATATGCAATTTAAGTTCTAATTAACATAATGATAAATCGATATAAGTTGATATACTAAGTTTGAATTACAATAAACAATGAAATACAAGTTGACATACTAAGTTTGAAATCATATGTGACTTAATAATAAATCAATACAAGGTATGTGGCATTTTAGACTACATGAATCAAAAAAAGGTCTTCTCACTATGACTCCTAATAGCTCATGGAATATTTCACTAACAAGCCTCAACAAAGTTGCATCATAGGTTTGTAGCCTATATACCATCCAAGTGGTTTATAAAACACATCATCCATAATTATAGGTGGATTTCTTATATTACTAGTCCAAAATTATGAATTATAGTTGACATGCTATGTTTGAAATCATAATATAACTAAGGTACGTGGCATTATTGGGCCATATGAGTCGAGAAAGGGTCTTCTTACTGTATCTCTTAAGCTTGTGAAAAATTTCACTGATAAGCCTCAACGAAACTACATCATGGGTTTCTAGCTTATATATCTTCCAATTGGTTTATAAAACATATCATCCATAAGAGATCAAACTCATTCCATATGTAGTAAATAATTATGTAATTCATACATCTAGTCATCAATGATTCTAACAATATTCCAAACAATAACATACAAAACTGACACCATCCTTCCATTCACACAAAACCCAAACACAAATTCTTCTCTATTAAAGTAGAACATAAACACTGAACAAAAGTCTATAACTTACTTGGACGGATGGAAAATCGGAGACGACGGACGATAAGCAATAACATAATGATAACTCATTAGAACTTGACATAATAAGTTTTAATTCAAACAAACAATAAAATTGAGCCTACTAAGAATAAGAAGCATAAACCAACATAAAAGTGATAATGTACATGTAATTTCCATTATCTATCACAGTCATATAAATTATTCAAGTGTGAATACAAAGTAAACATCAATTTCTCACATATGGCCAATTTATGTGGACTAAATTGAACTCTGTACTAATCTTAATAAACTGAACTCCCTTTTAAGGACCAAACTTGTAGTTGAAGAGCTGGGAATTTTATGTTTACCCATGTAAGCATGATATAAGTGTCAATCATCATTTCAAGTCAAAAGATGAAGTATTCATTAATTAGTTACTAAAATAATGAACTAAGGAAATTGAAGAACTAACTTGGGATTATTTCCTTTTACATAATCTCTAACATGATTACTTAATGTCCTTGATGTCCTTATAATTGATTGAAGGCCAATCAATTACAACCCAATTGGTAAGTCAAATTTGTTATAGTGTATCTGAATTCACGGTGTAGTTTTCCCTTTAGCACTTGATTTCTAGATAAGGCATCCTATGCATTTATTAGAGGAATTTTTTAAAAAATTTTGAATCCATTAAACTTTTGTTAGAGGAAAATTTATGATTTAATGCTTTTGGAATTTTTGGAAATCTATTATGGAGAGGCTATTTGGGGTATATTGCATGAATTAATTGTTGAATTAGAATCAATTTGAAATTTACACAAGGTTTTATGTAATCTTATTCATCCATTAAATCCAAGGCTTTTGGATTTTGATTCCTCATTCTAAGGTATATGTATAAGCTACTTATACATTCATGATCCCTAATAGAACTCTAATTGAACACTTTATAGGCTTTAAAAATTCATCCCTAACTAATAACAAAACCACTTTCTTTTTCCATTCTTCACCTACATGAACACATTTAAACAAACAATGAACTGTGAACAATCAAAATAAATTTAGACAACCCAAATCACATCAAAAAAACCAAGGAATAGAAAAATATTTAACAACAAAAATGAAAGAAGAGGAAAAAAACCTAAGTGTAAAGCATGGACGACTAACCTTGATGGGTGATTAACCAGAGATGATGGAAGCAAACAATGGAAGAAGACGATGGAAGAAGAAATGAAGACCAAATCGGTAGTGATGGAAGAAGAAAACCATAGAGGAATAAACGAAGAAGACTAAAATGAAAGGGGAGGGGGAAGCTTCATTTTTTTGTTTAAAATGAAGATAAACCATAACAATGACATCGTTTTCATGTTATTTTTTAAATGTTGCAACATTTGGTGTCGATTTCAAAAAATGTCACCAAATGTTAAACAATTGGTGACAATGTACAAAAATATAGTCAAATGTTAAACAATTGGTGATGATTTTTGGTAATCGTTACCAAATGTTAAACAATTGGTGATGATATTTGGTAATCGTTGCCAATGTATGTCCGCCCTTTAGTGATGATCTCATAGAATCGCCTCCAAAGGGACATATTTGGCTGAGAATTTTTAAAATCGTCACCAAATTATTGTCCTTTGGAAATGTTTTCTTAGAAACGCCAGTAAAGGAAGTTTTTGTATCGTCACTAATTCTTTTCATGTATATATAGATTTTTATATTTATCATTTTTTTAATATATCATTTCTATGAAATAGTATAGAATTTAAATATAATAAATATAATTTTGAGACATCACATAAAATTGTCAAATCATATATTTTAAAAGAGATTAATAAAAAAGTATATATTTATGTAATAAAATTTAACTTTTGTGTTTTTAGTTTTATAATTTTTGAAATGACATTTTTGTTAAGTAAATTTATCTTTAACCTTACAATAATATTAAATTTGCGTTTTAAGAATGTGATGTTAATATTTAATATTAATTTCCATTTTTTACTATATTCTAATTATTTTAATTATATTGCAATAAATATAATTATATAAGGTAATTAATATAAGGTTATATGAATGTATAGATAATAATTGTAACTAGTATAATGATTTGTAAATGTATAGATAATAGATAAATTTTCTCATATCTTACTTATGTAATATATTAGTCTATTTAATCATAATTCTCTATTTATTATATAAATTTGGTACACTTATATAAAATTTATATATTATATATAATTTCCATGCCAAAGGGGAAGACAAATGGTAATCGCCACCATTTGACGACAATTTTTTGAATCATCGCCAAATGATATTTCTTCTGAATTAATCAACAAAGATGTCGTTTTGTTTATCAATAAACAATGTCGTTTTCCAGTACTTATTAACACCAAAACAAAGCTCTCTTCATTTTCATGTTAGCCGTTGTATTTCCTTTTGGTTCACAGTCAAAAAAAGTGTCACCTCCTCTGTTATGGTCATATCCTATGTTGTTGTCGTCATCGTTGAAGAAGTGTCGTGTCCTTTGTTGTTATTGTTATTCTTTTCTATTTTTCTGCTACATTTTGGAGATTATATGGGTTTGGTGTGTGGATTTTTTGTTTATGTTTGCGTTTGTATTTGGAAGATGGTGAATTGTGTTTCTATGTTGGTTGTGTATAGGGTTGACTTTCTTTCTTTTCTTTTTTTTGCTTTCCATACTTGTTTGACGAAAGCCTACTAACTATTTGATGAAAGGTTTGTTAGAGTATTTAACTTCTGCAAGGTATGTTTATGTACTACATTCTGTTTTCAACATTTAGGTAGTTCTTTTTTGTTTTTGTGACAATTTTGTATATATATTGGCCTCTCAACACTCTCCAACCAAAACTCCATTTCCTATTTTGTCAACTTTACTTCAATCCCCACCTTCCTCTACCTCTCTCCTCCTATCTTCATACTCTCTCTCTCTCTCTCTCTCTCCCTCTCTCTCTCTCTCTCTACATTATCCAGATAAGCTTCTTCCTCTCTTTTCTTTTCCACAAGTATGTTATTATGTATGTAACTTAAGCTCTTTTTTTAAGTGTTCAATATACAAAAGCTTTTCCTACATATTCATTAATAGGATCAAGTGTATCAAGAACAAAAGAATTGGTTCAATTCTAACATTGGACTTGATCTTTGCTATTTTTTATCATAATAAATAACAAGTAGCTGAGGAGAAGGTTGATTTTAGCGTCAATTAAAAGGAATTACCTCTTCTTTTTATTGCTAGGATTTGTATGGTAAATTTCTATTCAATTTTGGATTAGTTCATTCCTCTGAGAATTTACGGGATTCAATTACCAAAAGAATTTAATTAAACATAATGAATTTAATGCTAAATTGACTTTTCAAAATAAAACTGTTAACATTAATTTATCGCAGAATGTCGATATGGCGACTAGTTTTGAACAGAGAAAATGAGCTCTGCAAGAATATGACAAAATTCTCCCTAATAAAGAACAAATCGAAGCACAAAAAGTCTCCTCATCAAACACTAATTATCCCTTTATTTCCATGGCCGATCTTCTTTTTCAAGGTTTTTAATATCATCAGAAGTACAAAAAACCACTTTAATTCTTAATTTATTGCTTAAATATCCAAAAAATGCTTATAACTTTAGACTTAAATTTGAGAAAATAAATTAAGCACATAAGAGTGAAATCATCAACAAACATTATGTAGTATGTACTCCCCTTAAATGAAGGATTTCTCTAAGGTCCTGCAAGATCAATGTGGATGAGTTACAGCTTCTCTATTGCTCTCTAAGAAGATTTCTGAAATGGAAGTCTTACTTGCTTGCCATATTGATAAGCCTTGCAACCTTCTAATTATGATTTCAGTTAAGGCAACCCTTGAGCAAGCTCTTTTCTCTACAAGATCAACACTACAATATGGTGGAAATGGCCCAATCTTTTAGGCCAGGTTTTATTGATGCTAGCAATTGTGGAATAAGTTGTCCACTTATTCTATAATGGATTAAGAGAAAAACTGTTTCCCTAAATTTTAACTTTAAACATCTTTATCTGTTGCATCTTTGATTTAGCATTGATTGCCTTTAAAGATGACTTTGGAGCCTCCTTCAAGTAGCTATCCCACACTTAAAAAATTTTGATCAATATCAGGCACAAATAATATATTCTTAATCAATTTTGTATCTGAGGAACTTTCAATTTCTACAGTTCCTTTCCCGTTGATAGCTAAGTATTCTTCATTAGCAATCTTCACTTTAGAGACCACTGATGTATCAAGATCTTTGAAAAGGTCACAATCAAAACTCGTATGGCTGGTGCAACCACCGCCTATAATTCATTTTTCACTTGAGCTACTGGTTGCAATTAAGTTGCTACAAAGAGTTGCTCTTCCTCTTGTTAGTCTGTAATTTAAGCAATATTTTTCTACTACAAATTAACTTGACCATCATTCTTTTGCTTGCAAACTTTATGGTGAGGTCCTATTTTCTAACATTTCTCACATTGAACTTTAGGTCTTCTCCAGGATTTAAAGGGTGGATGACCTTTAATTTCACAATATTTATAGGGAGGATACTTATTTTTGCTTCCTCTTATTGCATTAGCAGAATATGTCCTTGAGACTTCCTTCTTATTTTGCTTCTTTTTCCCATTTCTTGCTTGGTTTGTTTGCAATTTGTCTAATAATTCCCCTTCTAAAAAAACCTTCAGACCACATAAACCTTCATTTTTCATGAGCTTGGAAAGCATTGAATAATTCTGCTAAACTAATCTTTAATAGATCCTTAGTATTTTCAAACTAGGAAATGGTTGCTTCAAACCTTTTAGGAATTGTTACAAGAATTTTATGAACCAAAATAGAATCAGGAAATTCAGAGTCAAGTGATCTTACTTTGTTAACAATGCTAAGTAATCTATCAGAATGCTTTTTAACAATATCTAAATCCTTCATCCTTTGAGTTCAAATTCTCTGATCAAATTGAGAACCTACATTCCCTTCATTCTTTCATCTCCTTCAAATTCTTTTTTCAAAAAAATTCTAAACCTCAAATGCAAATTTCATTTTCATAATCCTGAAAAATATTTCTAGTGAGATTGCAGTAAACAATGTAGCTCTATCCTTGGACTTTCTTGTTTTCTTCTCCTTATGATTCTTAATTTATGCCATGGTTCAATTTGCAAGCAAAGAGAAACTTTATAGCCCTCCTCAATAACTTCCTAGAGATCATTTGGCTCCAGATATGCCCCCATCCTAGCTGCCTAGATATGATAGCCTCCATTATTGAAGATAAGCAATGTAAATGTAGTGAAAAGAGAATAAAAATCAATTAAAAAAATATCAGTCACCAGCTCCTCAAAAAGAGTGCTCCGATACCACTTTGAAGGAAATAAAGAAAAAACATATTTTGAAAAAGAACTTGTTATATTATTTCATCTATCAAGTTTTCTTAAATACAAAAGTTTGTAACTAAAACTGCTAGTGTAGTTCCAAAATGTTCATAACGTTACTAACGTTCCTTTCATTAACTTCCTTTCAGATCCCTACTTTGTTACCATAATGTTAATAAGATTCGTAAATTTATTATCAATACTATAGCCAAAAGTTCATTTTATTTGATGATCATTGAATGTATTATTACCCTGATAGACACATAACATTATATATATATATATATATATATATAGTGTTAACACTATATATATATGTGTGTGTGTGTGTGTGTGTGTGTGTGTGTGTGTGTGTGTGTGTGTGTAGTGTTATGTGTCTGTCAAGGTAATAATACATTAAATGATCATCTAATAAAATGAACTTTTGGCTATAGTAATGATAATCTCCTTCGACAAAAAAAAAACAGAAGCTTCTTCCTCACGTCTCATGTTTAGTCTCTTGGTTCTTTTGCTCTCTAATTGTTTAGTTCTTCTGTTTTTGTTTCTCTGGAGACAGTTCCTAATCCTCCCTTTAGAGTGCACTAAAGTTGGTAGAGAAGGCGTTAACCATAGGGTCGAATTCTGTTGTTCTGTTACACCGTAGAGGGGAAATTTTTTACTTAGGACAGTGTTTTTCACAACGCCTTGCTTTTAAAAAAATCGTTTTGATTTATTTATTTATGCTATTTTCGCTAACAATCTAAGTCAGAAATTATTTGTTGCATTACTACTGTTGTCAAAAATTGTCTTGTTTAGCTTGCTCTTTATCGGGATATATTTTTTCTTGCTATTGTTTTTGAAATTACTACTTTTTGTTGAAAACTATTAGGTTCTTGCTACTACATTAGTCGAAATACCGATTTTTCTTACTATTGTTCTCTTCATATTATTTCAAGTGAGACATCTCTTCTTGCAGATTTGATATACAATTTGCGAATGAAACCAACATAGGTTCTACCCTTACAGTTCATCACATAGGTTCTGCCTTTGTTACCATAGCCTAAAGGATTATACCTAACCTAACTTGATTAGAGCCTCCAGATGGGAGAAAATTTAAACGATGGTTTGAGAAAATTCTATCTTGCTTTTAGTAATACAAAATTGATTACGTATTGTTTCAAGAAACTTCTAGTGACAATACTGACCCTAGGAAAACTAAGGATAATCATACCGTTAGGGGAGTGTTGCTTAACTATATGATAAACCCATTGTTTGATATCTACTGCAAGTACAAAACTACCAAGGAAATTTGGGATGCTTTATAAGTGAAATATGGGACGAATGATGTTAGTACTAAGAAATATGCAATAGCTAGGTGGTTAAAATTACCGTTGTTGACGATAAGGTCATTATGGACCAATTACATGAGTATGAAAGCCTAGTTACTGAAATCCTTGTTGAGGGTATGAACATATGTGAGTTGTTTCAAGCTAATGCCCTTAGTGAGAAACTGCTTGCCTCATAGAATGAGTATAAAAACCAAAAGAGGCATAAGAAGAAAGATAAGAAGCTTTCGGAGTTGATAGGGCATATAAAGATTGAGGATGCCAACCATACACAAGATAAGACCAAATTAATCATGCTTATCCTTACTACTAATGTGGTAAAACATAAAAATTCAAGTAACTTCAAGAAAAATGCTGGAAAAGATTAATCTTTCAACAATAACAAGCAGTTTCAGCTTAAGCGCAAAAGGATTGATCATGGACTGTTGGTGGTGCCACAAGTTAGGCCATCTTGCTACTCATTGCCAAGCTAGAATCAACTATGAGAAGAAGGGCCAACGACAAAAACTGCGATAGTTTGGGAAAGGAAATGAAAAGCAATCCCAATGAGGCAACCAAAAGGGCTTTAATAAGCCTCAAGCTAATATGGTTGAAATTAGTGATGATGAAGAGGAGATCATTACTATTGTGGTGCCAAAGTTAACCTTGCCAAAAACTTGGTTAAGTGGATCGTTGACACAAGAGCTAAACACCAAATCTGCTCTAACAAGATCTGTTTAATAAGTTGAATGATGCTGATGATGATGAATTCGTGTACATGGGCAACTTTAGCAGAGCTCCTGTCTAAAGAGTTAGGAAGGTCAATCTCAAACTCATTTCTGAAAAAGTGTTAGCATTAGAAAATGTTTTATTTATTCCTGATGTATGTAGAAACTTGATTTCTGGTGCATTACTTAACAAGGTTGGTGTCAAACTTACTTTTGATTTTGATAAGGTAGTTTTTACTAAGAATGGGAACTTTGTTGGCAAAGGATTTTGTAATGGGGGTTTATTTGTACTTGCCGTTGAAATAAATGCATCTATTTCTTCTACTTATATTGTTGAGTCCCTAGACTTAAGGCATTCTAAACTTGGGTATGTGAATGAGAGGTCAATTAAAAGGAAAAAAAGCTTAAACTTATTGCCTAAGATCACCAATGAAATGGGAAAATATCAAATTTGTGTTGAGGCTATACATTTTAAGAAACCTTTTTAAGTCAGTGACTGAGAGAGAGTCACAATTGTTAGACTTGGTGCAAACAGATTTGAGTGATTTTAAAAATTGTATGAGTAAAGGAGGCATGAGATATTATATTACTTTTGTGGATGATTATTCTAGATATACTAAGGTTTACTTGTTGAAATAAATGTGATGCAGAGGGAATGTTTATGAAACACAAAGATCATGTTGAAAACTAATTAGAAAGGAAAATTAAGAGATTTAGGTCTGATCAAGGTGGTGAGTATAGTACCGATTTCTTTGCTGATTATTATGGAAAAGTTGGGATTATTCATAAACTTTCAGACCCTTATACAATAGTAAAAATGGAATAGCCAAGAGGAAAAACTGAACACTTAAGGATATGATGAATGCAATGTTAATTTCCTGGGGTTTACCTAACTTTATTTAGGGGAAAGCTATTCTTTCAGCTAGTTATGTTCTAAACAGAGTCCCTTATAAGAAACTAGTTCAAACCCTTATGAAATTTAGAAAGGTTATCCACCTAACTTGCATTTTTTGAAAGTGTAGGGGTGTCTTACTAAGGTTGCTCCTAAGACCATTGATTCAATTTTTGTAGGATATGCCTCTAATAGTGTTGCCTCTAGATTTATGGTTAAGGAAGAGGAATTTAACACTTATAGACCAATGACAGAGTCAAGAGATGCAATGTTCTTTGAGGATGTATTTCCTATGAAAGTGAGTAGGCAAGCTCCCAGAGAATATGTTCCTAGTTCTTTTACCAATGATGAAATAAAGAAAGAGTACATTGTTGAACTAAGGAGAAGCAAAAGAGCTAAAGTACCCATCAATTTTGGTTATGACTATTAGTTCCTTTGGGGTGAAAAAACCTGAGGAGATATATGATGTTTTTATGGTGACTTATATTATTGAGGAAACTCCCAAAACTTATAAGGAAGCAATGAGATTTGTCAATGCTATTTTTGGAAGGAAGTCATAAACAGTGAGTTAAAGTCAATCATGTCTAATAAAAGAGTCAATTTGTCTAATAAAACTTAGGTTTTAGTTGATCTACCTCGAGGATGTAAGCCTTTAAAGTGTATGTGAATTTTCAAAAAGAAATTGAGACCCGAAGGAACCATTGAGAGATTTAAGGCAAGACTTATGATTAAAGGTTTTTTAAAAAACATGATTGGACTTTTTTATACTTACTGTAACGCTGAACTCTCTGAGCTTTTTGTATTGTGCCATATTTGGAGATATTGTTGTACATTATTATGTACATGGTTGTAATGCGTTCAAAGATTTATTTGAATCCTTTTGGTATGTATGCCAGTGATATAAAATGTTATATGCTCTTATATGAACTTAAAGTTCATAAGTATGTGAAATCTGGGAGATTTTCGACATATAAACTTTTGAGTATGAAAAACCGAGTCCATTGGATGGATATGACCATGGTGGTTGAATTAAATGTGTTCTAATGCTTTGGAAGTGATTAGACATGATTTATAGACTTATCGGACGCTTAGAAAGCTTAATTGGAAAAGTTAATGTACATAAGGGACTTAAATGTAATTTTCAATTCTTGGAGGACCAATATGTAATTTCAGAAAGTTAAAGGGCTTAATTATAATTTTCAAAAGTCCAAGGACTAACATGAAAATAAAATTTTTGATCATTCTCAAATTTTGGGCTTAATTGTAAATTTAGGAAAGTTTGGAGGGTATAATGGTAATTTCACATAAGCTAAGGGCAAAAGGGTAAATTCACTATATTTGGTGAAAGAAGAGGCAAATTCTAGACTCTTCTCCTCCTTATGGTCGTGCAACCACATTAAAAGATTAATAACACTTAGTTTTAATTAAAAAGAAACGAGAAGAAAGAAGAAGAGAGGAGGAAGAGAGGAAACATTAGGCTACCACCAAATTCCACCATCCTTTTGATTCTCCAACCCAAACCAAGGTGTTATAAGGTAATTTGGGGTCAAGGAACTCAAATATATTATTAGATTTGAGAAATTCTCAAAGGATTGGAAGATATCACCAAAGTAAAGTATAGGTAAATTTTGTCCGAAAATGCCCCCTTTTTGGTGAAAGCTGTAAATTTTTGGATATCTTTTGAAATTAATGATTTAAAGGAATTCTATTGTGTTAATTATGCATGTATAATGTGAATTGATGATGAAGAATGAAGAAGATATATGTTGGTTAAGGTTGGGCCGAAATGATGAAGAAGAAGTGGATTAATGTAATGAGTTATACAATTGATAAATGTAGCTTAAATGAAGGGAATTGGTTTGAATAGAGTGGTGGAATGTGTCACTGAGTGGAAGTGCTGCTATATGACATGATATGAGTATGAATTATTATGATAAAGTCTTGAAAATGTGACGTGAAAGTTGTGAACATTAGGTGTTTGATAAAATGCCTAAGTGGACTTGGCTTAGGATTTAAGGATTTTGATGGTGTGCATTAGAAAGAGGCTTTCATGTTTACTTAGAGTAATCTTGAATTTTTGCTTAGATTGATGAGTAATGGCCTAATGTACATGGATAAAGATGTGCTTAAGTATATTTCAAAATGAGCAAGTATTGGGTTGCCTTAGAAAATGCAAAAGAGAAGCTAATGTGAATGGTAAGAAGGTAACCATATGAGAAGCTTAATGGTCGAATCCTATAGCTTAAAGGACATGTTATTGTGTTTTATACACTTATATGATGGTGTATAACTATAAAAAAATTTATGTTTAGGTAGTAATTTCATTGTATGTCTTTTTATATATAAAAGCTCGAGAGCTAGGAATCAAGGAGCTCGTACTGAGGATTTTTGAAGGCAAGGTAGTGCCCACCTTCTTTTGAGGTGAGTTAGGGAAACCATATTTCTTATATGGGATTAGATCACCCTAAGACATGTATGATGACTTGTATGTGAATTTTGAACCTAGGTAATGCTTAGTAGAATTGAATCTCAAATGGATACTAATACGTTTATGTATTTATGAAATGACATTGTTTTGAACAACTATGCATTTGAAGCACAAAAATTGGCTTTTATTTTATGAGATAATGTTTTGGAAAATTTCATATGCATAACCGAGTCATATATACTACATGCATGTATTCTCTTTTGGCTTAGAGCCTTGGTACAGTTTCATTTTATCGGTTGGACATATAAATAAAGGCATGGTGCCTTACTTGATTTTAGTATTCAACATTTTTATATGATTTTTTGATGATTGGTGAGGAAACGATTGGCCAATCGTGTACTGGGTATAACTAATTTAGTGACCCCTGTACCCTTGACGTTGGTACATAAAAGTCGAGTCCCTGTATCGACACCTTTCTACAGGACTTGCGGGTGGTTCCACACCTAGGGCTTGGACACTGACGAGGTCATCACCTAGGGCCATGACGCTCTTGTCGGCTGTAGTCTGGACTCACTAAGGATGAAAGTTGAGCCAACACTGAGGATCGGTGGGTGTGCGCGCTAGTTTGGCCGACTAGTGATGTCACACATGATTGTTTTGACTTACCCTGGTATTTGTTTTTCTGACGAGATTTGATTCATACATATGATGTTTTTATGCTTTTGTGTATTGGAACTGGAACTTATGTTCATCAGATGAGTGAATTAATAGGCTAGGCCTATATGGTTCGTAACCAATATACGTTGAATCATAGACTAGGCCTATATGTTTCTATGTGTTGTATATTCACTTTATGGGTTATCTATACCGTCTTGGTGTGTATCGAGTTCTATTCGTGACATATATTTTTTCTGCTCACTGAGTACATAGTGTACTCACCCCCCTCCGCTTTCCAACCATGTAGGTTAATTTGGTGAGTTTGAAGTTCTGAGTGAATCGTACGGTCTTTTGACACTTTTGGGATATTACCGCATATAGGTAGTCTCTGTTTTGTACTTTGTTGTTTAGTGGCTCATGATTATATCAATATGCTTTATAATTTTGTAAATTAACTCTTGTCTGTCTTATGGTTTGTAAATAGGGATGGCAATTTGGGTTCAGGTTTCGGGGATCTCCGTGAGGATTCCCCGTTTGGGGCAAAGATTGGGAAAAAAATCACCCCGTATAATCGGGAATAGGGCAAATATAACTCCTGAGACAAAGTTGGGGACGAGGATGGGGATGGGTTGAATAATCCCTGCCCCGTGGGGATCCCCGTTCACGATAATTTTATAAATATATTATATATTTTTAATTTTATACTCTTTACTAA
>JAOTAY010000190.1:34846724-34876931 GCA_025629805.1 Erythroxylum baracoense | reverse complement strand
ATAGGCACTGTTTTTATGTTCTGTCCCTTGCAACCAAACACATTTCTGTTCTTGAGACGGAGACAATTGTTTCTGTTTTGTCCATCACAACCAAACAGCTCACTATTTCCAATTTCTGTTCTGTTCTGTCTCTAAATTTTTGTCTCGTTTCGTCTCTGCATATTGGAGACAGTAATCAAACAGACTGTTACAGTAATTTGGATTATCTCCAATGCACGTGTAGCAATCGCAACGGTGGCTTTTGTTTTATAAAACTAAGTAGTTGAGTCGCCGATTTTCGCACACATCTTAAAGGAAAAAATGGGAGTGGAGAAGCAGCTTATTCGCCCTGGAACTGGTCCGAAGCCCGCCGCCGGCCAGACCGTCACCGTTCACTGCACAGGATACGGTTAATCTTCCTTTAAGATCTAAACTTCCACCTTTTTATCACTACTCATGTTTTTAGTTATATCTTAATCAAGAGAATTTGAGAGAAATGATTCATGTCCGAGCTCTTCACAACTTGTAGATGATGAATTTTTATCGTAGCTTCTGATTAGTTTGAATTCCCTTTTCCTTGATTTGGATTTTTTGTTTACTGGTGGAAGAAGCTTTGAAGACCCAAAGCTTAGGATTTCTAGTGTTTCGTAAAAGATTGAACGATTGTTTGAATTGTTTGACGGGTAGGGGAAAGATTTAGTGCTTTTGAGTGCGAGTTATCGGTGAAAATGCATTTTTTTAATGACTGTGTGCGCAATGGCTGAAGAATTTGGAACTTTGGAGGACTGTGTGATGTGTAATTATGAGGGTTTCTGAGATAGAATGATGATTTTTTTTCCCTGCCTTCAGGGAAAAATGGTGATTTGGCTCAGAAGTTCTGGAGGTGATGATTATGATATTTAAATATTTCCCTGTTTTGTTGATTCTCAGGTTGAGAAATATATTCCTGTCTTGATGGGTTTTACTTAAAATGTTGTACTTCCGGTTGATCTTATTTCAGCACGAAGGATCCTGGACAGAAGCCATTCACTTTTAAAATTGGCCAAGGAAATGTTATAAAAGGTAAAACCTTATACCACAGGGGTCTTTTTGGGCACGGTAATCTAATAATCCCTTAGTTTTATCCGCAATAAATTTTTTTTCTTGTTGATTCAGTACTGATGATTTATGCCACAACTTTGATTCATGTATCTCCGCATCACATTTGAATTAACAGGTTTTAAAACTTTTACTCTTGACACGGAAAGAGAATATCTTTTGAACATTTTACGAGGATTGAACGCAAAATTTAATTGATTTAGATATACTCTTACCTTGATAAACCATAGCCCTCGTTAGCCCGTTGTTCCTTTCCAATTCAGTTATTTGTGGATTTAACAGGAATTGTGGAGGAATCTCTATTTTTTTTCATGCTCTCTAATAGTGGGATTGGATTGGGTAGCCAAGGGTATGTTACTTTTCTTATATTTGAAGAACTTATTTTTAATATTTTCAGGATGGGATGAAGGTGTTCTGGGAATGCAAGTGGGAGAAGCTGCTCGCCTACGGGTACTGCTATTTGGTTTTTAGTTAGTTTTGTTGCCATTCTTAGAAATCCATAAATTGCATTTGCTTCAATAGCAATTTTCCTTTTAATGAGTAGTAACTTCTCTTCGTCAGTTCAACAAGCATTATAACAGGATTTTAGAATGTTTTATCTTTTACCTTCTCTTTCCTTTGTTTTTCTTTTCCAATTTACCTTTCGTTATTCAATTAGATTGCCTTTAGTTTCCTGGGCTTTTATTTCAAGTGGCTAGAGAAATTGTCTTAATCAATCAAACACCTTGTTTATTTGAGGTTATGTGGTTCTTTTTATTTTCATTTTTGATGTATTTGTTAGATCAATATGAAAAACAAAAGACAAAAGACTATTCTTTTTTCGTTTGGCAAACAGTTTATATCCCTCATATTGCCACATTCCCATGTCTTTCTCGTTTTGTCCACCCTTTGAAGCTCTCTTGTGTCAAAAGCATTAACTTGACAAGTCAAATTTTTCTTGAGCTTTAAGTACCAACGTTTCTATATGAACTTGATATTTCCATTTTATTTTATCAATCCCTTGTTTCTCTTTTTCAGTCTAATACTGGCAAAATAAAACAATTAGTTCTTTCTCGGGTACTCAAGTTTATATTTGGCAAACATTAGATAAATGGGTGTTTTAACTGTGATTAACACAACAGCCAGAATAAGTATAGAAACTTCGTTTTGTTTCAACAGTGTATTGGGAAACTACTATAGGCTTTGAGAATTTATGCGGTAGGCTTGTAAAAGCTGTAGCTCATGTCTTTGCAGGCGGCAGAAATATGTTTGCATTATTACATTGTCTTGAAATCTCCAAGGTCATTCTGATGATCATATGCATATAAGTACTGAAGATCCTGTTGATTTGAATTGCAGTGCTCTCCAGATTATGCATATGGACCCGATGGTTTTCCAGCATGGGGAATACAACCTAATTCTGTTCTGGATTTCGAGATTGAAGTCTTAAGTGTTGAGTGACTGCCTGCCTAGTAACTGTCAACTCCCCAGAGAACCATGAACTAATAATTTTGCGTTTGTCATGGACTTGTATGAATGATATCTGGGTTCTTGGCATCTATTCATACTATTACTTAGGGAAGCCATTTACTTTTGTTCAGTGGCATGCTTCATCGATCAGTGTTTGTACTCGTACATGATGTCTATGTAGGCTTTGTGCTGGCTGCGCTCATATGAAAAATTCTACAATTCTCGTCTAGGGGGTGCAAAACATTCCTTTTACTTTTCCAGTTACTTGGAACACTGGCCATTGCACGTTTCTGTCCAAGGTCATAAGAGTTTGTCTGTAAAACTTGCACTGCCAAAAGGAAGGCCGGATGCCTGACATGACGTTGCCTTAGCTTTCTTCACATATCTAGATTGGAAAATGTTACTATCTGAGCATTTGCAGTGCACGGTACCGAGTAATGTGAGGACTTGCGCCATAGTCGATACCTGGGAAAGATTCTTTAGTGCTAGTTTTAAGTCATATTGCGCTTAGTCATATGAATTTCGAAACAAGAGGAAGTAGTTGGCCTGTAGAGGGGCTTTAGGTGTCACGGTGAGTTGCGAGATGATTAGAGTCGGATCTTCTGTTTCCGTTAATGTGTTTTAATATTGTATTATTTAATGTTGTTCACATATTTATATATATTTTATATAAATATATGAACAAGATTTAATAAAATAAGATAAGAATTGGTTAGTTGGAACAGCCCGAGATTACTGCGGTAGCTTTGCAGCTTCCTGCGTAGGGTCAATTCAAGGAAATGATACTGGAAAACGGTTTGACCTCAATTGATATTAAAAAGATGAGATTAATGAACATGACGGTGGAGCTGTCGTACGAGTGCCCGCTGTTTTGTGCCGTGAAGAAAGCCAGAGCTGAAGGACCGTCAACCGTGAAAGGCTTTATTCCAATGGTTTCAGGTTAATACAAAACTAATCTCTCGTAGTCTTGTAACTATTCTTTCCATAAATACGCCTTTTTCTTTCCTTCTTTGCCAGGAGCCATTATATTCTCTAATATATATTGCAAATCCTTTAAAATTAGCAATGTTTTTAAAACCGGAACTAATCATAAAAGAGATTTAAAAGAGATTTAAGATGTAAAGTTTAACAGATATTAAATTGTTATAAAACCGATATATAATAAATAAGAAATAAAATTATAAAAATAAGTAAAAATATATTTTAAAATAAAATACTTTATTGAAATAAAAATACAACAATAATATCTATTAATATATAATAAACTAATACTAAATATAATAATCTAAACTAAGATTGAATAAACATAAAATGTAAAATAATAACAAAAATGAAATTTGTATTTTTATATTATAATTTATTTAAAGATTCATAAAAGATGAAGTATATTTAAAGAAAGTCAACATAAAAGACTTTAATTTTATTATAACTTCTTTTTAAATGTCCTTTAAACATATTTTTTATAGTTTAAATATTATTTTAACATATTCTTAAATTACTTTAAGCAAAATTACTCATATATACCAATTAATAATTTAATTTATTAAACAAATTCATGATACAAATAATAATTAGTTTTTAACAATAATAATTTAAAAATTTTCAAGTAAAGTATAAAGAATCTAAATTTTGACAGATATAATTTATTAGTAAGATTAAATATATTTAGTGTTTTTAAGGATAAAATATCAATTCACTTTTAACAAAAATAATTTTTTAAAAAGTTTAATGAAAATATAAAGAGATAAATAAAAATAAAATTTTTTAAAAATATAATTTAATAGTCAGATTGTGTGGGTGAAAGAATTGAAAAGAAAAAAATTAATTCAAAAATCAAAAGATTTATAAAATATCAACTTTTTGTACAATTTGCGTTAATGATTTAACTGATGTTAAAACTAGAGTGACAAGGAGGGGAATAGATCCTCTGTTCCCTTTTACCCTATTCCCTTTGTTCCTAAGCTTTCTCAGCTGTCCAGTCTTTTCATTTATTACCATCATCGGATGAAAACACGTTGGGAACAGGGGGAATAAAGAATATGGAACAGAAAATCTGGAGTGGACAAGGAGAAGGACGTGCAAAGCGAGTGAAGATCGTCTGTTCTTCATATCCAAGACCAAACCGAGTAGTTGACGACCGGATCTAATTTTTTTCCAATATTTTGATATCCGTAATAATGCAAAAAGAAGACCGCCAGGCCTACATGCCCGAGATGACTGACAAGGATTGGTGTGCAGTGAAACCAAGATGACCGACGGAATAGACTGCCAAAATCTCATTTTATTAGTTAGTCGCCGACTTTGTAAGAAAATCAGGCGATTTTTTCATTAAAAACTGGTCGTCTATCACTTAATAAGTCCGTTTTTCTCATACACATTATCAATGTAAATCAGACTAGAAATCAAGTTGATTCATATTTATTCTGATCTAGCCAGTAAGTTTAGTCCGATTTTAAAATCATTGAAAATTAACTCTATTTTTCTAATAAGCAATTAATAAAAAAATAGTAAAACAATTGAAATTTTATTATAATTTTAAGAAGTGAACTTGACTTTAAACATATTTTAGATATTATTTAATATTTATTTTATAGTTATTAAATATCTTCACAATTTTCAAGTCTCAATTATAATATTCATATATGCAATATTCAAACAAATAACTTGTTTCTATCCATGATTCCAGATATAATTTTGTTAGTATATGTTAATTTATAATGAAATGATGATTGCCTTTATCATAGTGTACTATATATCAATGTTCAAAAGTATAAAAGTAGTTCTTATTATAGAAGCATGTATAGTACACTATGATAAAGGCAATCATCATTTCATTATAAATTAACATATACTAACAAAATTAAGCATGATATACAAAATATTATTAATATGTGTTCACAAAAAATTATTATATTTATTTCAAGATACTTGTAGTTATTCTTCAAATTTTATAAGAATCATTTAAGAACTAGAAAAATATTAAGATTTTATTATAACAAGTAAAACATCACAAAAAAATTCTAAAAATTAATATTCATTTTTAAAAAATGGATTGACTTTAAATACTACATTCCCATATTTTAAAGATTATTATAGTTATTATATATTTTTATACACCATGAAAAGTGTATTAAACATTTTTCAAAATAATGCTTTAAAACTTACGTAGTTCTCAAAATTATACATTATAATTAGAGATGGCAACTGGATTCTTGCCTCAAATCTGGCTCAGGCTTAGGTTACTCAGGTTAGCCCAGCTCGAGGCCTGAATCTTATAAGTAAAATAATATCGTTTTATTAAAAACGACGTCATTTTTATTGTTTTATTTTAAAAATATTTTAGGTCTGACCCAATCGTGCTCGAGCTCAAGCTAGCTACTTCTGACCCGATCGGGCCTGGAGCAGGGCTTGGGCCCTAGTAGCCCATGCCTGAGCTATTGCCATCCCTAATTGTAATAAGTAAGTATAGATATAATTTTTTGTCATTTTTTAATTTTCTTATACTTATAAATACCACTTGTATTTCTATTATATATAACAAATTCTTTATATTATTTTATAATATTTTGTATCTAATCTATTATTGAATAATTGTTGATTTTTTATATTTTATTAATAGTATAATATGAAAAGATAATTGGTATTGATTTAATTTCTTATAATTTTATTGGAGTGCTAAAAGAGAAATTAATAAGAAAATTGAAATAAATTAGTTAAAACTCACAACTTATCAAGCATTTTAAAAAAGAAAAAATTCTGAGAAGAGAAAGGGTCTAACCTCTCTCTAGAAAATTTATTATCTGATTTCTTCTCTCCTTTAGAAATAAGATTTCCCTCCCAGTCCACTAGGAACATCCCTTAATGTTTCAATTAAGAGATTTGTACTCTGTCCAGTGGTCCTTAACTCATCCTTCCCCACCCTTAACCTCCCTAGTCTATAAACTAAGGACACTAACTCTCCTTCCCCTACTCTTACCTCATTCCTTTACCTTCCTACGTCCCCATGCATACACCAATTTTTTCACATACCCTCCCTACAATTAGCTGCTTATAATATTTAAATCACGTCTCTAACTTCAGTTATTCGTCATCCCCAGATCTTTGATGACCAAGCTCCTCCTGCTTTCTACTCAGTAGCTTTCTTTCCACCTTTTCCCCCAAACCTACCCTCCCAGACAATGTTGTCCCCTATTATAACCAAACCTACTCATTCACTACTCACTAGGTTATCGCTAGCCTACCTTCTTTATCCCCTAATAAAACTATCTCTCCTTCTATTAATATTTTAGCACCAATACTTGTAAGACCATGTTGTAGAAGGACCAAAGTTCAAGAGTACACTGGGCAAAGCTGGTCTAGGATTAAGACATCAGACTAACTCATGCATTTATTTGTTGGTTGGCCATGAATCGGGGGTTGCTCACAGAAGATAAACTGAAGTTCCTAATCAACTCAATGAGTTGTGAACTTTGCATAGCAGATTTGGAAAGTCAAGAGTATCTTCTATTCAAATGCAACTTCACTAAGGAGATCTAGGCACAACTGCAAGCCTTACTAAGCATCACCAATTCTACCTCTTCATGGAAGGAAACTATCAGCTGGTTAGGGAGTTTGAAACTGTTGAATCAAGTAGATTACAAGGCAATCAAGATCAAATGGAGCACTTTGATTTACAACATCTGGAAAGAAAGGAACTATAGGACATTTAGATAACAAAATTGTAGCTCAGCAGAGGTTTTCCAGGAAATTATTCTACATAGTAGACTGACCTTCTTAAGGAGAGGGATAGCAAGTAATTTATCTGCTAACATGAAACGGAGATGGTCTATGGTATGATATATCTTGTATACTCAGTACTAGGAAATGTTGATGTCTTTTTACATGTCCTTTGACTTTGTAAACCCAACCAATCTAGTCCTTTTGTATTAACTAGATATGGTGCATCCTTGTATTGAAAGATAAATGAAATACCCAACTTACTTTTGAAAAAAATATCACGTTCAACGACAATTGGGAAGGATTATCTTGACATTCAACCTTAAGGTGATTGATGTCCTCTCATTAAAATAGTCAACGTTCTTTCATGTAGAAGTCAACTTACAACTGATTCCTAAAACTATCCAAATCGCTTTTATGTATGCCTTAAATCTTGCCTTTCAAAGAAGGTATTTATGGAATGACATTCAAGAGCTAACTAGGAGCATTAGAGGTCCCTGGATAGTGTTAGGTAATTTTAACTGCATCCTATACTCACCTGAATTTGAGTAATAAAGATGGAAGAACATATGAGGAATTCAGGGAATGTCTAGCTAAATTTGGCTTGGTAGAGCTCATTTATAGATGTAATTTGGTATAACAAACATGAGAGACAACATCATATAGTGAAGAAACTTGAAAGATGATTCATGAACATATAATGGATGGCAAATCCTCTAATAGCTTAAGAATCTTTAACCCACCAAGCTCATATCAGTCATCTATTAAAAGCAAAATGGTCCCCTATGTCAAGCAACTGAGAATCACATTCAAAATTTTTAACTTCCTCACTAAGCTAGATGGATATAAGAATGTGATTGAAAGGGGACTAGATCATCCAACTGAAGGATATATGGCTTACAAACTAGGATCCAGACTGAGGAGGATCAAGGAAGAATTAAAGAAACTTCACAAAAAGACGCTTGTAGGTTAAAAAGACCTTGGATGCTTCAAAACGCTCTGAATCTGAACAGAGACAATGCCTTAACTAATGAACCTTGGGTAATCTTTGGCCATGCCCTTTCCGTCCAACGCTAGCTTCCTACGTTCCGAACGTTGCAAGGAAAAGTTACCTGAATAGTGGTATGGATTAGATTCCCAGAGCTACCTATTGCTCGTTATCATCCCATGATCCTATCAGCACTAGGAAATCTTGTTGGGCAAACCATAAAAATCAATGATGCTACCAAGCATGCTCAGAGGGGAAATTTTCACAAATCATAGTGGACATTGACCTTAGTGTTCCATTCCGATCTAGAGTGGAGCTTGATGGGGAGACACTACTGGTGGCATATAAGGGTTGTCGTAGATTTGCATCCATTGTGGCATCGTCGGTCACGACTCTAGGCTTTGTTTGACAAGGCAACAAAGACACACAGGAACTCAGTCTACTCCGGCCACCAGCGAGGCAGAAAGGTCAGCTGGGTGGGCTGGTATGGCTGGTGCGAAAGCAACTGAGGGCAGGACGTGGCTAGCAACGGTTATGAGTCGTGGTTACAAGTGCAATGGAAAGCACCATGCAATACACGGAAAACTCAGGCTCAACTAGATACACGCAATCACAGAGATGTCACTCGAGTGGGTAGCTCTAGGTATTCTATTCTGTCAGAGCAAGACAGCATGGGGGTGACTACTAAACAATAGTCAATTTCACAGAAAGCTAGCCTATCTTCGAGGGCAAACCAATAGGCTCCTTTGGAATTATATATTGAAGAAGCAAAGCAGAAGGACAATGGGATGGCGTCGACATCTTACGGACCTAAAAAGAGTTCAAGGGGTGCATATAAAGGCAAGTTGGTGGCCCCAAAAGACAAGGACTATGGGGCCAGTCAATTCACTAGCATCTACATTGAGAAAATACAGCTGCAGCCCACTTTCAAGGATAAACACATAGCAGTGGTCATTAATTCTCACAGTGAAATGTTATGTGAAAGACAAGATGCAACATCGAGATCACTGGAAGATGGGGAGTGCGATCAACCTATGGAAAGCATTGAAGGTTTCGAAGTTCCTAGTTGTATAAATGGGAACGATTTCATACTTCTACCTTCTAAACCTCTAGATAAGATGGCAGGAGAGACATGTATGGAGGAGGATTTGAGTGTACAGGGCTCTGTGGAGGAGGTGGTACTGCAACCTCCGGGAGGTTGCAAGCGTGAGGCTCTAGACGGAATCCCAGATCTCACTTGGACGTAGGAGTCTTTTGTTAGAAATTCAACTCTTCTCTTATGTCTATACTCATTTGGAATTGTCAAGGGGTAGGGGGTTCAATTTTTAGCTATTTTTAGGAATTATATTTGCACTTATAAACTAGGGATTTAGATGTTAGTGGAAACTCGAATTAGTGGAAGGAGAGCTCAAGAAATCATCTATAAATTGGGTTTTAACTATTCCTCCCATGTAAAAGCCAAATATTTTGCTGGAGAGATCTAGTTGCTATGGAAGATGGAGTTTGATGTCTCTGTGGCGGTAGCTCATTGACAATTCATTCACACTATGATAACGCATGGATCCTATTCCTTCGATTTTACTACAATTTATGTTAATCCCTAATTTTCAACTTAGAATTTTCTCTGGCCACATTTGAGATGGGTAGGAAGTCACACTCACCGACCTTGGATTATTGGAGGGGACTTTAACGCTAAACTGGATATTACGGATAAAAGGAGAGGATCTCCCTCAACATCGATTATTAACGAAAAATTTTAAGGAATGGGCGCATGAGTGTGGACTTTATGATTGGGGTTATGCTGGATCGAAGTTTATTTGGAGGAGAGGAAATGTTCAGGATAGATTAGATAGAGTTTTTGGTTCTTCATTTTGGTTAGCAGAATTCCCTCACGCAGTCAATCACCATCTACCTTTTCTTGGATCCGATCATCAGCTTATGCTGTTAAATTTGGTTAGACAGAGGCCAAGAGATATAGGTCAAAAAAGGTTTTGTTTCTAATCTGCGTGGCTAGCTTATGACGGTTTTGATACCGTGGTTACTGAGAATTGGCTTCCAGTAGAGGCGACGTTTAGCAATTCATTAGCCACATTCTTAACCCACCTCACATGATGGAATAAGTTAGTCTTTGACAATATATTCCATCGAAAAAAGTTTGTTAGCTCAGTTGGCTGGCATCCAAAGGGCAATGGATCATGATAACTCGGATTCGCTTTTGGCACTGGAGGATAAGCTTAGTGCATAATTATTACAGGTGCTGTGTGAGGAGGAGATTTATTGGCATTAGCAAGCCCACTGTGCATGGTTGGCACAGGGTGATTGCAACACCAAATACTATTACACTGTAACTATGTCTAAAAGGCAAAAGCTAAAGAATGAGCAGTTAATGGATAATATTTGAATCAAGGTATCTGATCCGGTGCAATTGCGAAACATGGTGAGGAATTATTTTATCAAGTTGTATGCTACCAAAGAGGTTACCAATTATATGTTTCCCATTTCAGGAGCCTTCCCTATCTTAACAAAGGAGCATATCAACGACCTTGCTACACTAGTCCACGCTGCAGAAATAAAAAATGTTGTTTTTGATATGAATCCTAATAAAGCACCTGGGGTAGATGGTTTCACTGCTTTATTCTTTCAAAACCAATGGGGCAAAGTTGGACCAGCAGTGGTGGGTTTTATTCAACAAATCTTCATATATGAACACTGGGAGCAGGAGCATAATCAAACTATCCTAGTACTGATTCCTAAAGTCTCTTCTCTGAAGTATGCTACTCAGTTTAGACCTATTAGCCTCTGCTCAGTGATTTACAAGATTGTTTCTAAAGTTATTGTGAATAGAGTGAAGACCCACCTTGATTACCTAGTGGCGAATAACCAATGCAGCTTTATTCTTGGAAGGCATATAACGGATAATATTATCATCACACAGGAGGTAATCCATTTGATGAGAAAGAAGAAGGGGAAGACAGGGTATTTTTCTCTCAAAGCAGATTTGGAAAAAGCTTACAATAGACTCCACTGGGATTTTATAGACGACACTCTTAGGGATATTAGGATTCCGAATAGCTTAGCCAACGTCATTATAAAGTGTGTAACTAAGGTACAATGCAAGTTGCTTAGAATGACACTCTTTCTAATTCGTTCGCTCCTTCAAGGGGTATTCGGTAAGGCGATCCAGTCTCGCCTTATTTATTCATACTGTGTATGGAACAGTTAGGCCATCTTATATCATATGAGGTGGGTCAAGGGCTTTAGAAATCGATTAAGTTAAGTAACGTGGGGCCTTCCATTTCCCATTTGTTCTTTGCAGGCGACCTCGTGCTGTTTGACGAAGCTACGAACACTCAGATTCAGGTGGTCTCGAGGACATTGGAGTCTTTTTGCAAGGCTTTAGGACAAAAAGCGAGCATCGATAAAACACGAATCTTTTTCCCCAGGAATGTTTCTAGGGAGAAAGCGTACAGTCTCAGTCAAGCTTTGTGAATTCAATGCACTAACAATCTTAGTAAATATCTAAGAGTACCTTTGATCCATGAGCGAACAACCAAGAAAATGTATCAGTACATCCTAGATAAAGCACAACAGAATGTTGCAGGCTTGAGTGTGAGGGCTCTGTTTCTTATGGGGCATGTCACTTTAACCCAATCATTGATCTCGTCCCTTCCAATATACACAATGCAAACTGCGAGACTACCCAGACAATTCTACGATGACTTGGAAAAAATAATGAGGGATTTTATCTGGGGCTCAAAGGATGGCCGTTATAAACTGCACCTAGTTAACTGGGAGGTAGTTTGTCGAAAAACGTAAGGGGCCTTGGGCTTAAACAAATTCGTTCCTCCAATGATGCCTTACTAAGTTGGGCTAGGATTTGATTACTAAACCGTCTGCTTTATGGGCACAAATACTTCAGGCCAAATATCGATTTGATGTTCACCACATCCTTTAGACGCTAGATAGGAAAGGGGTTTCGGTCATTTGGAGGGGGATATCTGCTACATGGCGAATCGTCTACCAAGGACTCAAATGGAAAATTGGTAATGGCAGCCGTATTTATTTTTGGTTGGATCCTTGGATAGATGATTGGGGTCCTCTATTATTTGTGACAACATCCCACCTTCCTGAAAGCTTGTTGTATACCAAAGTCACAGATTTTGTGGATGAGTTTGGTAATTGGAAATGGAACCTGTTCCAACACTATCTTCCCTCTACAATTTGTTTGGATATTGCGGCAATTCTTCCCCTACTAGAACGAATGGGGGAGGATAGAGTAGTATGGGGACCAGCTAAACATAGAGGTTTTACAGTAGCTTCCGCATATGACTTAATTGAAGACATTGCTTTGGAGGACCGTAATAAGATATGGGATTTGATATGGAAATGGCCGGAGCCACAGCGGATTCGCTTGTTTCTTTGCTTTCTTGTTAAAAGGAAGCTGCTGACTAACCAATAGCGAGTCACTTGTCGTCTAACAATAGATGGTAGTTGTTAGTTTTGTGGCCACAAAGAGACAACCTTGCATGCAATTCGGGACTGTACTAGGGTAAAATCCTTTTGGCTTCAATTTCTCTTCGACGTGTTCGATACTGATTTCTTTCAACAGGATGAGGTGAAGTGGTGGAAATCCAATCTTGCTAAACAACTACAAATACAGCTGAGTGAGTGGACTACAATCTATGGGGTTTCTTACTGGTATTTATGGCAATGGCAAAACAAGAGTATCTTTGAGGATGGCTTTGTTTGGCCAAAAGTGGGATCCAAAGTAGTTTTGCACTATGTTGCTTAGATAGGTATGGCACAAGTTGTAGCTGGTCGGGTTATTAAGGCACAGAGTTTGCCATTGGGTGCGCTACTTAGATGGACTCCCCCGACAGAGGGGTGACTAAAATTAAACACAGATGGTGCAATTAAGCTCGGGTCAAACATTGCTACTGTTGGAGGATTACTTAGGGACTGCAAAGGACATTGGTGTGGTGGTTTCATACAGAATATTGAAGGGTGCTTGCCATTAACTGCTGAACTCTGGGGGGTGCATTTTGGGCTCAGCTTGACATGGGACCTCGGTTATCAGCGTGACATCATAGAAGTGGATTCTTTAGAGGTAATCAACATTCTTTCTTCCTCCAAATTAATGTTGATTGAGAGTCATTTTTTGGTGCAGGGTCTTAGTGCTTTATTGCATCACGTTTGGGATGTTCAACTTCAACAGGTCTACGGGGAAGGGAATCAGAGTGTCGACAGCCTAGCTAATTTAATCTTACTATCAAGTCCAGGACTACATGTTCTTCAGGAACCTCCAACTGCAACTAGGGAGTTGGTCCAAAAGGATCTGCAAGGAGCTTTATATCGCAGAGTATTGCGATAGTGTTGTAGTAGAACTCTTTCCTCTGTAATCATAAAAAAAAAGAAACTTCACAAACAACACTTAAAAAATGACCTGTCCAAAGAGATAAAGAGAACCAGAAGAGAATTAATGTCAACTAAGAATGCAATTTATGCAGATCCCTTGAATAGAGGACTGCAGTAGGAGGAGAGAATTAAGCTTAAACCTTACCTTACTAATTTAGATGCCTACAATTTGTTGTAAAAACAAAAAGAAGAATATTCTAGTTCAAACAAAGGAATTCCAATATAGCCTACTTCTGTAGATCTATCATACATAGAATAAACATTAATAAGATATTAGGCATTCTATTCCTGGATTCCAATTCTAATCCATGTTTTGATTAAGATCAACTTAAGATCTTAGCCTTAAATCACTTCAAATCCTTTCTTAGAATTGAGTTAGATATTACAAGTACACCCTCACTACTTTTAGAATTCATCTCCCCCTCTCTCAACCAAGCCCATATTCAATCTCTATGCAAACCTATTACTAATTAGGATATTAATAATGCTCTCTTTAACATAAATCCACAAAAAGCCTTAGGACTTAATGATTTTAATGCCTTTTTCTTTCAAAATTCCTAGAACATAATAGAAAACCATATTTGTAAATCTATTGAAGATTTTTTCACTCAAAATCACTCCTCAACGATTTAAACAAAACCTTTCTCTATTTAATTCCTAAAATTCCTAACCTCACCTCCTTTTACGATTTCATACTGATATCTTATCGCAATTTCATATATAAAATTATTCTAAAATTTTGGTCTTGAGATTGAAGCTACTTTTGTATTTGCTAATACAATTTTCTCAGTCTGCTTATATTGTAAGTCACAACATTATAGATAATATCTTGATTGCTTGGTAAAATTTAAAGGAATATCACTCCACAAATTCCATCAAAAGTTGTTCAATGAAGATTGACATCTCAAAGGAATTTAAAATTCTCAATTGGAGGTTTATTCTACACATATTACAAGCCTTTGGTTTCCTTTAGAGTTCCCCTAATTAGGTACACCAATGCATATCCATGGTATTTTATAGTGTACTCATTAATGGAAAGGCCACTCACTTATTTAAGAATTTAAATGTATTAGATAAGGAGATTCACTATCCCCTTATATATTTGCTCTTGCCATAAAGGTCCTCACAAGAATGATCTCTCATAACCTCTCTCTAGGAAAATTGTTCAGATATCTCTATAAATGAAAGAGAATCAAACACTTTAACTTATCATTTACAGATGACCTACTCTTTCTAAGTCGAGCTGATAAGGAATCAATGCAAATTCTATTTGATTGCTTGCAAAAGTTTTATGAAATATCAGGCCTTCCTATGCATATAAAAGCCAAATTTTCATCTCATTGCTACCAAAATTCTTATAACAAGGCTTAAAACAAAGCTTAGGGCTTCAATTGTGTAAAACAACATTCAAATATCTGATATTACCTATCTCCTCAAGCAAACACCTAGGATGACTGCAGATCTATATTTGATGCCATTTTAAAAAGAACTAGTATTTAGTCAAATGGAAGCTTATCCTATTCAAGGAGAATTCAATTGATAAATTCAGTGCTCGATAGCAAGCACATCTACTAAAGTTCTCATGTGGCCTTGTCTATGAAAATAATAAAAGATATAGAATGGGAATAAGGAAATTCCTAATAAAAGATATAGAATGAGAATAAGGAAATTCATATCGAGCGGATCAAGAAACAATCCCCAAAGCTAAGTGGAAAGACATATTCCTTCCAGGTCTCAAGGGAGAGTTAGAATCAAATCAATTAGAGTCTCCAATAAGGCACTAATGGTAAAAAGAATTTGGAGTCTATTCAATAATAAAAAAAAGCACTTTGGATGAAATGGATGCACGAGGAGTATATCAAAGACTCAATCTTTTAGTCCTTAAAAGCCAAAGTCAGCTCATTTATTGCTATAAAATTCCTCTTGAATATGAGGAAGACAGTAGGTAAAGAGCTGAAATACATAATAGGCAATGGTCAAATAATAAGTTTTTGGTGCGATAATTGGTTAGAGGCTAGTCCTTTATACCTACATCCTTCATTTCACTCTCTCCAACATTTTCTCCCATTTAATGCTCAGATCAAAGCTATAAGCAATGGCAATCAATGGAATAGCTTACTTAGGGGAATGAGACATCTTATTGCACTCCTCCTTAACTATTCTCCCATCCCTTCCAAGACAAAGTGATTTGGCCTAAAGGTACAAATAAGCAATTCACAGCAGCCTCATATACCTCCCTATTTGGCCTTATTAATCAAGAAATGAAATAGTATAAATTGGTAGGATTCAATAACCTTATACCTAAATTCTTCTTTATTATGAGGATAACAATAAAGAATAAGCTCATGACTATAGACACGATCACATGGACTACCTTTTCACTTTACAGTCTATGTCAAACACATCCAAAAACTAGGGATCAGATATTATTCACATGTCCCTACTCATCGAGAGCATGGAGGAGCACTATGGCTAGGTGCAACTTATCACACATGCCTTAGTTAATAGAAGGCATAATTGACTAGGCTGTAAGGATACAATTCTCAAAAAGAAGGGATATCCAAAATTTTAAAATGTATCTAAGTGGGGTGATCTATGAAATATGGAAAGAAAGGAACCAAAGGCAACTCTTCAACTCCAAATAAGAAGCATAAGTTCTAAATAAATACATTTTCAACAAATTGAGGGAATTAATATTGCTAAAAACATCCATCAAGATAGCAACACAACAATAAAGGAAAACCAGTGCCTCTAATTACAAAATAATACATGGGGTTGTAGATATCCATTCTATAGCAAATAGCAAAATTGGAATACCAAATTACATAGCGAGCATTAGATGGGTGAGAATAAAATCATACTAAGAAACAGATAGAGCTTGAATTATAAGCTTATACATCACCAACACTACTAGATATACAACATCCCATCAACCAGTAGAAATGCAATTCATCCAATACCAAGAGAAAAAGACTAATTTAGTAATACTCAACAAGAAAAAAACTTTATATTGTTAAAGGAATATACGGTGACTAGGATATTACCTAAATAAGAAGTCAATTGAAAACATTATGGAGGATAGGGAAGCAGTGAGAAGGAACACAACTAATCAACCATATCAAGAATCAAATGGAAATAGGAGGATAGGTCAAAGGAACCAACATCCCCGAAACCTAGATTGAGTAACATTTAAGGATAACGATCACGAGAGGTTAAAGATTAAAGACTAGGATGTGATTTGTTGATTTGGATAATATACAAAGATAAATATAATTTGCTAGAATGGATAAATATAAAATGTTAGACTGGATAAGCGTATAAGTTTGTTAGAGTTTTGTTTAAATATAGTTCTATCCAAAGTGTAATTTTACCTCTATATATTGCCTCCATGTGAAAGAAGAATGTACTACAATTTTTATTTACCCTAAAAAATCATTATTTTACATGGTATCACAGTAGTATCAAATTTTTGGTTTGTTTTTGAAGAGCATGTTCTTTGTTTACTTAAAACTGTAAACAACGTAATGCCATATAAACCAAGAGAGCTCCACATAAAACAATGTAGTGTTAAAGTATATTGTTACTCAAACTCTAAGCGTATCCAATATCAGGAAACTTTAAACTAAAAACTAACAAACCAGGCTATTGCCACTGCTTGTTCAAGGTGTTTCAGTCACTGTCCAATCTACCACAGACACCGTTAGTTCATCTATCAACTAACAATGAAGCAACTTCACGTTACCAATTTCTGCAGTTGCATTAACACAATAGCCAAACAGTGGCTACCATGTAACTTCATGTTGTCAATTTCTCTAGTTGAGCAATACAATAGCCAAGTAGTGGCTACCATTGTTTTCTTATATTTGAATTTGCTTTCCCATAAAGCTCCAGCGTCCCACTTCGGTTCACAGCATTAATGTATCAACACTCCTTCAAACCAATGTAATGTATGTCAGTGACCAGACCTTTTTCACAGTCATACTGAAACACACAAATTGCACTCCACTAACATTGCAATAGTCCCGCACCCACCATCATTGCACTACACCAACACGCATCTCAACCCCTTACTGTTAGCCCTCCTATTGTATACCCACCAAAGCCTTTGAAACCTATACTTAAAAAAACCAGATGGACTCTAGGGGATCTCTTTTCTTAACAACAACAAATAACCCACCAACACAACCAATTATCATCCAATAAGACCATTATGCTTTTCTATCAAGTATTATACTCGATAAAATCAATTACTCATTATGGTCTCAACTTATAAAGATGTGAATAGGAGCTCGCAATAAGGTTGGATTTCTCACTAGGGCAACAGAAAAACATGCACCTAAAGACCAAAATTTTAAGACATAGATTACTGAAAATCAAAGAACAAAAAGTTGACATATTGATTCAATGATTCTGTCACTGATGTAATGATTTATTCATCTTCCTACTACCTAAGAAATATGTGAGGCGATGTCAAAAACTTTCTATGATGGATATAATGAAACCTGTCTTTTTGAATTGAATAAAAAATCTTTTTCAACTAGACAAGATAGTAGACATTATCAACATACTATGATGAACTTGTGGCTATTTTTCAGGAAATTGATCATAGGTCAACTTATCAAGAAGGGACTATTAAAGGGATGGCCTAAATACATTCAACAATGACTAGGCTCCGACTTCATATTTCACTAAGTGGACTTGACTTTGAATTTGATCAAGTTTGGGGAGAGATATTATGTAAAGACCCAAAACATGACTTGGAAAGTACATATGAATATGTAAGGAGAGAGTATTAACAAAGACAAAAAATTAGAGGATCTTGCTCAATCTCTGAACACTCAGTGTTGTTGACTAATAAAAACTGATAAGGATCATTATATAGCTCAAGAAAGAATCACAAAAATCAACCCATTGGAAAGTCTAATAATTTTGTGTGTGATTATTATGGTGAAACAGGTCATTTGAAACAACGTTGTTGTAAAATTATTGGCTATCCTGACTAGTGGAAATTAAGAAAAACACAAAAAAATATTGTTAGAAAGTCTATGGTGACAACTATGGACCAAGTGGAATCTAAAGGAGAGGAAATGTTAGTGCCCATGACGAATATTACTCATTCAGGTATTGTAGGTAAGGCAAATGCTTCCTCTACAATTTCTATGAAAGATATATAGATTATTGGTACAGGTGCATTTTATCACATGATTAGAGATTCTAGCTAATTAAAGACCATCAGTCCATCCCCTCAATCCATTATTTCATCAACTGATGGTAGTAGGTGCTCTATTATTGGGAAAGGATCTGTTACTTTGTCTTATTATCTTATACTAAATTTAGTTTTAGTCGTGCCATCCCTAGTGTATAATCTCTTTTTTGTTGGATATATTATTTCTATTCTAAAATGTATTATAACTTTTTAGCCTTCATTATGTGTTTTTCAAGATATTCTGAACTAGAAGACTCTTGGTTATGGTGTTAAACGAGACAAACTATATTACTTGGAATTAATGGAGAATGGAGGACAAATTTTCATTTATGCATATTAGACTAATAATCAAGAAAAAGCCTAAGCAATTGTCTGGTTGTGACATTAACGGTTGAATCATCTTTTTTTGGATATCTCAAGAAAATTACAACCACATCTTTTTTCAAACTTAAGTGATTCAAAATTTTATTGCGATGTTTGTGAACTTGCAAAAAGTTATCATATTCCTTTTTTGGCTAGTTTAAATAAAAGTTCTAAGCCATTTGTAGTTATACATTCAGATATATTGGGACCTACAAAAATTTCTTCATTGTTTAAGGCTAAATATTTTTTTACTTTCATTGATCAATGTACACGTATGACTTGGATGTCACTAGTTACAAAAAAAAGTGATGTTTTTATTGTATTTTGAGAATTTTGCAACATGGTGAGAACTCAACATCATAAACCAATTCAGGTGTGGCAAACTGATAATGCCATGGAATTTGTGGATACCATTCTTGGAAATTTTTTGCATCAGCTTGGAATTCGGCATCATACTTCATATACTTATACTCAATAACAAAATGGCTTAGTGGAAAGGAGTAATAGAAAAATATTAGAGGTGGTTTATGCTTCTCTCTTTGGGATGAACATGCCACATTTTATTGGGGAGAGGAAGTAAAATCTACAATTTATCTCATCAATAGATCACCATTTCAAGTTTTAGATTTTCAAACGCCTCCAAAGAAAATGCAATCCTTACTTTAAATTCCTCATCTCCCTAGCCTTGAACCTAAGAGTTTTTGGCTATATAGTGTATGTTCATATCCCTAAGATCTTGAGAACAAATCTCAATCCTTATGCAAAAAGATGTGTGCCTTTTGGATATTCATATTTTCAAAAGGGGAATCAGTGTTATGATCCTTAAACTAAAAAATTGCATGCAAACTTAGATGTCTCTTTTTGGTAGTTAGAAACATATTATTCAGGGGGAGTTTCAACTTCTTTCATTTAGGGAGAAAATATTGGTGGAGATACTATGTTATAAGGCATATCAGGAAATTTAGATGAGTGCTTAGAATTGGAAAAAGTTATCGATATTCCAAGCAATGTAGATGAGTGTTTAGAACTGGAAGAAGTTGGTAATAATGACATTCATGAAGAACATCCTAGTAATACAAACTTGTCTACTTTAACACCATTAATCAAAGGGTCAATCCAGAATATCCAAAATGGCAACTCGTAGGTAATCTTGAGTCCAGTATTTAATAATTCTAGTAATAAATTTCTTGTTCCTCTTTTGAGATACCCACAAAGATCAAATAAAGGTGTACCAAAGAAACAATATGAACCTAATCTTAACACTAATATCAAATTCCCTATCAACAATTATGTTTCCATTCAAAATTCTTTTTGAGTCATATGAACTTGTTATTAATCAATTATCTAGTGTTTTTGTTCCTAGTAATGTGCAAGAAGTTCTGAATAAACCAAAGTGGACTAAAGCAGTGAATGAAGAGATGAAATCCTTGCAGAGAAACTCTACTTGGGACCTTATTTCATCCCCAAAGGAAAGAAAACAATTGGGTGTAGATGGGTATGTACTATGTAACTCAAAGATGATGGGAGCATATACAAATATAAAGCAAGGATAGTTGCAAATGTTTATATACAAAAGTATGAAGTAGATTACTAAGAGACCTTTGCACCAGTAGTCAAGTTAGATACAATCTACATTCTCATCTTTACTATAGCAAGTCAGGAATGGCCCCCAAAATAGTTTGATGCTAAAAGTGCTTTTCAATGGGGATATAAAAGAAGATGTATATATGGAGTTGCCACCAGGTGTGAAGCTTGGTTCATCAAATAGAAGTAAAGTTTGCAAGTTGAAAAAATCATTGTACAGGCTCAAACAATCACCTAGAGCTTGGTTTCGGATATTTTCAATGACAACAAAAGCTTTTGGTTATAAATAAAGTGGTGCATATCATACCTTATTTATAAAACACAAAAGAGGTAAAGTAATGGTTTTAATTGCGTATATTGATGATATGGTATTGACACGAGATGACTATAAAGAGATGAAGATCCTACAAGGACACCTAGCCACTGAATTTAAAATGAAGGGCCTTGGACATCTTAAATACTTCCTAGGTATCGAGATAGTAAGGACAGATCAAGGAATTTCTCTTTCATAAAGAAAATACATACTTGACCTCTTGACTAAAATTGGAATGCTTGCCTGTAAACTAGTTAAAACGCCTATGGAAATGAATCATAAGCTTGGAATTTTCCTAATAAAATTCCAATAGATATAGGGTACTATAAACAGTTAGTTGGGAGTTAATTTATATGTCTCATACTAGGAAGGATATAACATATGTTGTGAGTGTTGTTGGTCAATTTATGCATTAACTGAGTGAAGAGCACATGAATGTAGTATACCTAATCCTGAGGTACTTAAAGGCTCTCCAGGAAAAGGTTTATTCTTCTTAAAGAGTGGTGTTTCCGGCATTGAAGGATACAGGGATGCAGATTTGGCAAGTGATCAAACAACCAAAAAATCTACATCTAGTTATTTTACTTTTGAGGAAGGAAATATTGTAATTTGGAAAAGTAAGAAACAAAATGTTATTGTAAGATAAAGTGTAGAAGCTGAGTTTCGAGGTAAGGCTCATAAAATATGTGAATTATTATGGATTATCAAATTTGGAGATTGAGCATACATAACCTATGAATCTTTATTATGATAATAAGGCTACTACTGAGATTGTACAGAATCCTGTACAACATGATCGTACCAAACAAGTTGAAATTGAGAGACATTTCATTAAGGAAAAGTTAGATTAAAAGTATTCAGTTTTCGTATGTCAAGTCTAAAGATTAATTTACTGATGTACTTACAAAAGCAGTTTCAAAAAGGGTGTTTCATAATGTGATTGGCAAGTTGGACATGTTGGATATTTATGCTCCAACTTGAGGGAGAGTGTGGATGTGATTTGTTGATTTGGATAATATACAAGGATACATATAATCTATTAGATTAGATAAATATATAAGGATAAATATAATTTGTTAGACTGGATAAACATAGAAGTTTGTTAGAGTTTTTCTTAAAATAAAATTCTAGCCTAAGTGTAATTATAATATCTCTATATATTGTCTCCATATGAGAGAAGAATGTATTGCAATTTTTATTTACCCTAAAATATCATTGTTTTACAAAGACAAACCATCTGAATGAATCATCAAGAGGTGTATTAATTAAGCATGTAATGGAAAAAGACAACATATGTGCCCTTCATACCTAGATATCTTGTAAACCAAATGAGCTGAACTCTTATTTGTTTAACCTAAACTTTTTGTTTTAGGCTTAAGCTTAAAGCCATATGATTTTGTTGTTTTAACATTTTTGTTTCCTAGCTTGGTATTTCTACCATATTTGGTGATCCCAACAATATTGGTGATTATACCAATAATTCTTGAAAATAAATTCATTTAATTTCCAAAAAAGCATATATGAGAATTAAAATATTTTTATTTTAAAATTTATTTGTTTTTAACTTAAAATTTATATTCCAATATAAAATATAACTATTTAATATAGAATTAATCTATTTTCACAATTATTATGGGACTATAAAATATGTAAATTGTCGTTTAATATTACAAAGTTATATCTAATAATTTAATACGAATGCTATACAATAATAGATGATTAATTACTATAAAAATACAATAAACAAACATAAATTAGATAAAAAATATAATTAACTTAACAAAAATTTTAATGACATTATACTAATTTAAATAAAGTTAAAAGGAGAATGTATGTGTGTGTTTATGTGCGCGCGCGCGTGTCTATGCGTAAATATTAATCATAATGGATGTGTGTGTACACATGTGCCTTGTGTGTGAATATTAATTATGATGAATATAAAGAATCATTAAAATAATAATTATATAATTGAATCCAATTAAAAAATAGTGCAAAGTACTCAATTTGATCTTAGTATATACCAGTAGTAATTTACTACGAGGTTGTTTATTTTTAGTTTTGATTTTCTATTTTTGTTTTTAAATTTAGTAAAAAAACTTGTTTGTTTAAGTTTTTAATTTTCTATTTCTTCCCGTTTTCATAAACTAAGATACCGTAAAAAGAAATTTTACTTTTATGTTTATGTCTTTTTCATATTTGATTTACTATAAATTAAATATGTATTATTTAATTATTTAATATTAATTGTTAATAAAATTATGAAAAAATCTTCAAAATATATAAATTTTAAATAAAATTTGATTTAATAATAAAAGTAACTAAATATTAAAAGTAACTATTAATTTATAAATAAAATTTAATTATTAAATCATTTATTTTAATAAAATATAATAAAATTTTACTAGTAATTTTTCAATAAATATATTATCTACGAGATTAAAGTAAATTTAATTAATTTATTTATTTATAAAATAATTTACCTGTAAATTTTATCTATTATATAATTATTATAAATAATAAAAATACAACTAAATTTACATTAAAAATTTTAATAAAATTTTTTATTTTTATTTAAAATTTTAAAATTTTAAAAATTACAGTAAAAAAAAAGAAATGAAAGCAAACACCCCCTGCATATTTAAGTTTGAGCTTAATCATCTATTTTTTAGTCAATTATAGCAATCAGATGAGTGTTTTTTCAAATGACAAATCGTAGAGAAAAAAAAAGAACAAGAAAACCCTATTCTTCAATAAAATCCTATTTTTTAATACTGTGGTAATTCATGATCTCCATCCTTCTGTATCCGATGAGCTGCTTGGATTAGCTAGCATAGTTGAACTTTGGTTGTTTTGTAGTTTATTATATGTTTTCAATCTTTTACGGGAATTCATTTACGGGAGAATAGAGCAAAAGAACCGTTCAATGTTCTGCCTCTTACGGGGTCGGGGTAATTTTATGTTCACTCGACTCGACGTGAAGTGGAGATGAGTAAATGTCTGACCAACTTGTAAACAACAGTAACAGAAAGTCTCATTGTGCAGTATGATTGCGAAAGCATGACTACAGACAACAACCAACTTATGATCTAATCAAAGAAACGAATATGAAGGTGGAACAAGGGTACGAGGAGCGAGCCCGGCGACTCGTTGCACGCTCTTCAGGCATATAACTTTCACGATGGTGCTCTTTGTCACACCAGATCAGGACCGCTCCTTAAATGACTTGCGATTTTAATGAGTTGAATTTCATTTTTACAAAAAGTTGAAGAGCTGATTCCAATTGAACATTGGATTGGTTAAAGATAAATACCACATTCCAAAAGCTAACCAACACAAAAGGCATTCACCTTGTCAACTCCACAAAAGGTAAGAAACAGCAATCTCAGAGGCTCAGTTATACTACGCCATAAAATATATCTCAAGTTTTGGCAGAAAACTGCTTTAGTCAAATCTAGAACCTAGATTAAAAACATTAGGAACGTGGCAAACGTAACTCAAACTAGAAGCAACGGCTTTAATTAGGAAACAAGCGTAGCGGTACTTTCGTCATTAAGTTGATTATTTGACCAACTAAATCCAGTCTTACATTTAACCACATGCCTATTGTCCATCTCCACAGTCCTCTAACCATAATTTCATAGAACAGTAGGCCGTAACAGCAGCACTAAGCCAAACATCTGATGCAAGGCACAAACTATACAAGAAGCATTCTCATCAGATTCTCTACCTCATGTTTTCCCTCCTACGCACATAACGAGTTCGGTCATTGTATCTTGGTCTGTCATTAGCCCTCTGTGGCTGTGGTTCTACCCTCCTCTGCCTTTCAGGAGATCTCTGAACTATCTCCCCATTCACAAACAACTCAGCTGCAAAATCAAGAAAGGTAAGCAAAGTTTAACTCAAATCATAATGGACGTCAGCTCTCAAGATTACAACACTTCAAAAGTTCTTCAATTGCATAATGCATTTAAGTTACAAGAAATCAGCTATTTAACTGTTGGCACAGGTTAATAAAATTAACACAATTTATTTTCCTCCCCTCCCCCATCAAATGAACCACAAGGCATGCAATTAACTCCAACTAACACAACCACACAAAAGACAAAGGTAGCTGCAACGTTTTGAAGATCTAAATAGACCTGAAATATCATCAGCACCATAAAAAAAGTTTAAGAAGAGATTCAAGTAAAAGTCGCAATCAAATTCAAATCTCAGCATAGTCACTCTGCCAAATGTACTAATTAACAATAAAGACAATCAGAAATTTCAAATATAAGCAGTCGCTGAAAATTCTAGCTTACCAAATGTGCTGATTAACAATAAAGACACTTCTGTAAATTTCACATCTAAACATAGTCATTGAAATTTCAGCTTGTCAAGATGAACTACTTAATGATGAAGGCCACAGTAAACTTCAAATCTGTGAGTAGTCACTGAAAAATTAGTTTGCCAAGATGTACTGTTTAATAAGAAGACAATGATAAAAGTAGACTCGGGGCCATTAAAAGGTAAGGATGAAATATATGGTGCAATAATTAGCAAACTCTACACAAATATGAATCAAAAGATATATGAAAGAATTTGTCCAATGTAACTCGTTTTATGATAGAAATAGAGCAATATTTGATTCACAATTGAAAAAGCTGCACCAATCACATAATCTCTATGATATAAAAAGACACAACAAGAATCATATGTCATCTCCACTGATATTCAGCTACATAACATGTATGTATACGTAAGAATTACGTGGAGAGAAGCTTTAGTGTAAGTCCATTAGCATTCAAAGCTAAACATTGCCCATCAGACTTTTTAGCTTTGCCAAGATGGACTATCAGTTTGAATTAAAGTTGAAATTGCAAACTTCTCATAACATACTGCACCAAACTTTAATTTTCGACAAAGCATACATAACATTTCGTTTGCAATGCACAAATACATGCATTCAGTGGCACCAGAATACTACAACATGGTACATCAAAAATTGCAATGATCAGCACAGAAACATACCACCATAATCCTTGTACTCAGCGTCAACATAAGAATCCGGGAGAACAAACAGAACACCAGGTAGCCCTGTAAGCATAGAACCGCCCAAGAAAGAAATAAATTCACAAAAGTTAAGAAACAAAAAGAACACTTAATGACCCCAAGAAAGAACAAAAAAAGCAACTGAAAACCATACCTTCAAGTTTGTTAGAGGTCTCCTCATCAATCTCACATCCAAATCCGAAGTACCTCTCACAAGAAACATTGTAAATCTTTTTCTTCGCTTCCTCCTCGCTAATACACACACAATCACAAACAAATAACACAATATAAACCAGTAAACCTAAAAGCTTCAAACTTTGTTGAAACCCAAAAGAAAATTTCTGATTTATAAGAGACTCATTTACCTGCCAACAACTTTCGCGAGAGTTTGAATGTAACAATCAATCATCTGTTGTTTGGTTGCTCCCTCACCACCAGGCTTGTCCATGACTATGAGCCAGTGCTCGTAATCGCATCCAGGGAAAAGCGGCGCCATTTCATTAGGCGGCCGGTCGCTGAAGTTCGACCCTGAGTTCAACGGCGAGTAGGATGAGTTGCCACTCCGATTGACTCGGCAACGAATAGAACTAAGTCTGCTGGGGGCGATTAATTGAGCAGTTGGGAGCAAAGATCGCCGGAGAAAAAGTAGAGACGGCAGTGAAAGAGGACGGGTCACACAGACGGAGGAGGAGGAGGAGGAAACAAGCCTTTTTGGGAGAAGGAGGAGGTGGCGAGACGTTGTGGAAACTAGGGTTCGAGTTAGTGCTTGCGCCATTGAAGATTTGATGTTTGGGATAGCGAGTACGCCGACAGGTTTGCGATAGGGTTTTTCCGGGTTTCATTAATATAATCAAGATTGGGGGTGTTTTCGTCCGTTGATTTGTTTTTCTTTCGATCATTCATTCACTTGCATAGTTTGTTTAAATCTTGCAAGTTTTTGTTTTTTTGTTATGAAGTGAAATTTGAGCAAAAATTTTAGTTGTATATCGAAACTTTTATGCCAACCAAAATTCATGTTTTGAAATAATTTTTTCTAAGCCCATTATAAACCTAAGTGAGTTGATTAACATGATTTTTTTCCCATATTTTAAGGAAGTTGATATAACTACAACAATATTTAGTAAGAATCTCGTTGATACGCAAAATTTAAGAAAGTTCAGTAGTACATAACTTTATCGTAACTAGTAGATAGGTTATTTCCCATTTTTTTTTCATTTGAATATGATATAATTTTTTATATTAAAGGAGAGGCTTTTAATATGTTTGAGTTATTTATAATTTTGTAAGAATTTAAGATATAAAATTCCTTTTAGTTCTTAAAAAAAATTGGGAGCCAACTATCTCACTATTAAATGGTAGTTTATCATAAGTCTAATAGTTTTAATTATTACATAATATATTTAATAATTAAAAATATATAATTATTGAAACTAGCACTCAATTTTGTTTCATAAATTTTCTTATAGTTTTATTTTTTTGTAAAATTAATAAAAATAGAAAAACTACATTTTATTAATTGTTTTGTGTTCGTGCTAGCTCAATTTTATTTTCCTAGTCTTTTTATTATGTTTGATATTTTCTTCATGTTGTTAATTTTAATTACTTTAGTTTTTGTTGAACTTTTTAATTAAATCTGTCACAATTAATTGTATTTAATTGATATTAATTTCTCATATACTAATTTGACTTATTAAAGATTAATTTTGTATTTTAGAAAAACTTATGTTAAATTGAAAATCAAAAACATTGGGAATCAAATGTGGAAATTGAAAAACTCTTGAACTGAAAAATTAAAAGAAATGTAAAAGGGACGAAATTGCAATTAAGGAATAAAGTGCAAGACAAATAAAAAGACAAGGTTACTTTAGAGAAAACAAAGGAACAAAACGACAAGGATTAAGGACCAAAGCATGAAATGGTGGTAAAGAAGGGCAGAAAGCCCAAATTGAGACTTAACTTTTTTTAGTTTGATCAGTTTAAGACTTAAACTTGTAACTTGATCAACGAAGGTATAAAATTTCGCGAGTCTGCTCAATTTAAGGCTTTTTTGGATAGAAATTATGGCGTATTTTACGCGCGTCATTACATGCAGGCTAGTTAGTCTTTAGATGCCACGTTAAGAACACATAAGTTATTGTCCAGGACAAGTGGAATTTAAGAAAAAAATTTTAATTTCATTTAAAATTATACTCTTCAACCCTAAATCAATCATTTTTTGAACAGGTGTTTTCACACTGTTTCTCTTCTCTGGGTTGTGCCTTCACTCTAATCCCTGCACATATCATCACTTCACGCATGTGCCTTCACTCCAATCTCGCTTCTACCTTCTACGTAGTGTGAGCTCTCTCTTTTGGCATTAGAGGTGAATGGGTGGTTGGGTTTTGGAGATTTGAAACATACATGTTTTCTGATTGAAGGCCCAAGTAGGTAATGACTTATGCTCCCTTCAAATTTTTGTATATAATTTATGGTATTTGAATCTTCACTTTATTCCTTTTCCCTTTTTTCATTTTTATGGAAAGTTTCGTTAACAATGTTACATTAGGTAAATTACTTTTATCTTTTTTAAATGAGTTTGCTTATAGGATTGAATAACATGTAGAATATAATTGTTTTCATGTGCAATTCTATTATACGTTTGTATGTTGGATATGATCAAGTTTTCTCTTTCCCATCTACTTGACATTGTACGTAGGATATGATTTATGTCACTTGGTTTAGGTTCATTGGTGGTTATCCATGTTTTGTTTATCTCTATCCGTTGGGTTTAAGATAAAATATGACATTCATGGAAGAGATGCAGATTATTAGGAGTAAATAAATTCAGTTCTGTAGACATCATTTAGCTATCAGTGGGTACACAATCAATATTACAACATTGTGTTGTAGTATTTGAGAATGAGTTTAAGTAGTAGTTCTTCAAGGTAATGGGGTTGATTAGAGGATTTAGTTTGTTGTTTTCTTGGTTGTAATTTTATGTTGAGTTTAAATTTTTGAAAAATTCATCTTTGATAGTAAAGGGACGCGTTCTAAGCTTGATTTGAGGTCATACAAACTGAGTTCTTCAACTTACCCAATTGAATGGGACTATGATGTTGAGGCTAAATATTGTTACTGTAACTTGAAAGCACTTAGATGGACTTCATAGACTGATGAAAATTCAGGAATAACGTTTTATGGATGTTGACTCTTTCCAGTAACTTTGGTACATTTTTATGTTGTTTTAGCTAAATAAGTTCATATATTTCATTAACAAATTGTTATTTTTTCCTTGATGGTAGAGTGAAAATATTTATGGATTTCATGAATGGCATGATTAAAGATTTTGTTCAAGAGCAAGTTAGATTATTTTAGAGCTAAAAAATAAAGAGAAGATGTTATACCGTCAAAGTAATATATTGAAGGCTGAAGTGGCAGAGTTAAGAGAGAATGTAGTAGATGTTTTGCAAGCTAAAAAGATTTCAGAAAATTTGAAGTCGAAGAATGAGTTAGTTGCCATGAGGAGTAGTAATGAAACACGTTCAATAAAGTGTTGAAAATTTATTGCTTGTTTAGGCTTGTTTTTAGTAGTTTTGCTTATATTTGTTAGCCTATAAAATGAAGGAAATATAGGCAATAATTATACCTTTAAAACCTTACCTGGAAATGGTTTGATGTGCAATAACATTGTGTAAATATAATTCAACTAACCTAATGTTGGAATGTGCAATTGTTAGATGTTTCAACATCTGTTGTGTTCCTAATTTGATGCTCTAGCCTAAACATGTTTGATGTTTTATATACTAGCCTAAACATGTTTGATGTACTAGCTTAAAGATGTTTGATGTTTCAACATATGGTAAGGAAGATTAGTAACAAAATAGGATATTTAATCAATGGAGATGGAATATTGGTTAGTAGTGTAACACCCCATTACCGTAGGGTACGCACCGGGACGCCCGTAGGTCATTCTGATACATATCCTATGATAAGGGAGCACTAGGTGCAATCACTACCATACTCCACATGGCATCATATCAATTTGAATAATTAAAGCAGTAATTGTAATTCACAAGATTTTTAAAA
>JAOTAY010000190.1:34806308-34836757 GCA_025629805.1 Erythroxylum baracoense | reverse complement strand
CCCATAATTTAATAATTTATATTAGTCATGACTACAATAATTTTTGCGTGTATGAAGTTCCTAAATCAGCGGTGGACAAGTAACTCATGTATGGTTAAAGTAACTGCCACCAAAGTCGAGTAGTGTTGTCCAACAGGTACATTACCAGCCACCAACAATAGCGAAGAGTTTTCTATATAATCCAGCCTTTCGTTTATTCACTTACTACTTTAAACACAAAGCTCCTCTCGTTTTTAGCTATAGCAGCTTTTTATCAGCGCCCTTTGTGACATCTTAAGGATTTGCTCTCAATCAAGTTACTGTTCAGGGTGGATCTGAGCAAAGATACCAGCTTTATTGTTAACTGCAAGTGATTGAAGTGAAGGTTTGTCTTTTTCTTTTTTTTTCTCCTGATATATTTGAAAGTTCAAGATTATAATTTTTTTTATTCTCCTGTGTATCTTCTGATCTGTTTTTGGGAAGTTATTTTTTCGGTTTAATGTTGGGCAGTTTTGTATTTTAGTAAAAGATGAAGTTTGGTTTCTGGGTTTCTCAAGATTCTGTTAAATGGTTGATTTTCTGGGTATGGTGAGAATTATGAAGTTTAATGGCCTTATCGACCAAGTCAGCTAAGGTTTTTTGGTATTTTGAAAGCTGGAAGGTGCAATTAGCTAACGTTTTTGGTGTGAATAATCAGGGGAAGATTAAAAGTGCTTGCGTGCCTTTTGCTTGATCGGTTTCTCAAATCAATTAAGAATACATAGAAGATGGAGAAAGACACAGTGTTAAGCTTCGAGTTAACTAGAGAAAAAAGGACTTCTAGTAATCTTGTTCCTTTGGTATTTTGCTTAATAAGAGTGTGGAAATCGTTATATTAATTCGTTTACTTCTGTTTTCTTTTAATTTTGGTAATCTGGTTGGAACGTTTACATTGATATTTTTCCATTATGCAATTGCATTTTTGTATTGATTATATCTGGGACACTTTTAGCTCTTATGTCTTTTCTTGTTTACTACCTTGCAGCAACTTTTGGTTACACCACCTAGTACCATTACTGATTTAGAAGTGAAGCTTAGAAGTGGGTTAAACAGAACAAAATGCCTTGGTTGACTCGATCAGTTGATGTCTTCCGCAAAGTAGTGCCCTTGAACTTGTATTGCAGGGTTATTCTGTAGATCTTCAGCCACTGCAACCTATCTTCAGGAGGAAAGACTTGCCCCTTTTTCTTTTTTTTTTCCCTCCTCCTACCAGGAATTTCCGTGTCATAAGTTGTATCTAGATAGACTGAGATTTGAGGTGTTGAAAGAAGTGATGGTGTGCCAAGCTGCAAGTCAAACAAGATTTCGGGCATTAAAATATGAGAATGGAATTGCTGGGAGACATACAATTATAGTTAGAGTTATTGCATGCTATCAACCATTGCAGGATTGCCAGGTTAGTACCGTGAAAATTTATACCTGTTCCTACTTGACTGTTTGCATGATGCAGTTGATTACTATTTTCATTTACAGGACTTATACTATAATTTAACGCTTAATTCCTGCCTACATTATTTGCTGTTATGTTCTTAACTGCATAATTTTCAGCACAACTTCTTAGTAATCAGCCTGGAATTTTTGTTGCTTTTTTACAGGCTGAATATTTCCGTCATTTGCTTAAGCCGGTTACGTAGGTGGATTCTCTGTTTGCGTTGTGATACTAAGCTGGAAGTTGTAGTTTGCCTTTTTTCATTTTGTTTTTCTGGAGAGAAGCAGCAATTCTTGGCATCAAGTATTGAAGCAGTAAACTTGGTAAGTTTAGGAATATCCTTCTGTTCTGACCCCAAGATAAGCAGATGTTCTTTGTCAGATACTTATTTGGTCCATCTTTCGTTTTGCTAATTTGAGGTAAATACATTGGTTGCTTAGTTAAGGCCAGCAATATTTGGCTTTGTCCACCGCATTATACTTGGCAATCGATAAACTTCAATCGCATGAGCTCATCACTGGAGCCCCAGCAAAAGGGATATGTGCCAACATATACAAAGCCTGGCACTTGCACGCCATCTGAAGATGTGGCTATGTTTGGTTTTCCAGTCCCAAGCTTCCCAAGTCTGTTTCCACAACCAAGCAGTCAAGTCCATGCTATGCATGGCCATTTACCTCCTCACTTCCAGAATTTGGCTCCTGCTAAGAACTTTTCTGTTAAAGAAAAGTTATCTTGTTGTACTGGGGTGGAGGCTGTGCCTAGCTCTATTCCTGCATGTTATAGGGGATATGTTATATTCGATCAGTCTGGGAATGGAACAAGGGTCATGTATAGTCCCTTTTGTTCAATTATCCATAAGCCAACTATAGCTGGTACAAAACTGGAATCTGGTTATGATCAAGAGGCTGATGAATGTGCAGCTAAAATGGATCAAATGAATCCAGAAAAACTGAAGGATAAAGAATCAAATGAGAATCACTCAAAAGATGAGGAAAGTGAGATGCATGAAGACACTGAAGAAATCAATGCGTTGCTTTATTCTAGCAGTGATGGTTGTGATAGTTACAGTGATGATGATGATGATGAGGTAACCAGCACTGGTCACTCTCCAGTTGTGATCGGGCCATGTTATGGGATGCAAGAACAAGAGGAGGAAATGAAAGAGGAAGTTGCTAGTTCTGCGGTGCCAAACAAAAGGCAGAAATTGCTTAATGGTGAGTACAAAAAGTCTTCTCTTGGGGACACAACAAGCTCACTTAAATCAAAAGTTCCACGCACATTTTCTGATTTGAGCTATATTATAAGCCGAATTGAAGAAGAGGAGGTTGTTTCCAATATGGGAAACAAGGAATCCAGAAGGGATAAGAATCGTGCAACATTGAAAATCCTCAAGACCATAGTTCCAGGTGCAAAGCATAAGGACCCATTGTTGGTACTTGATGAAGCTATAGCTTACTTGAAGTCATTGAAGCTCAAAGTAAAAAATGTAGGAGCGAATCAAAGTTAAGTTTCGCTCACTCCTACAATTGACTAAGGAGTGGAGGGAAGAATGAATTAAAAAAGTAGCGGCCTAACACATTTTTCTTGGCTTGAATGATTGATGAGTTTGAAGTCACTACATAGGCTTTTTACATGTGGGGCACCTTTTTCCCTGAAGATTTATATAATGGGCCAATGAAAGGGGAGTGATAGTGTGAATGATACGATTTTAACAGGACTTGGGGTTAAATGGGTTGTGTTTGTTGACCAGAAATGATTATCTTTTAGCTTTGTTATGGATTAAAGGCTAACAGAAGTCGCAAAAGATACGAACGCATGGGATTGCAGAAGTGGTGGGCTATGGTCTCAATGAGGACCTGTAAACCCTACAAATTTAGTGCATGCGCGTTAGGTATCTCGGGACCCACTATCCTTTTGCATAAATCATGCTGGTATTAAACTAAACTAGAAGTCCAAAGTAAGTTTTCTGATGCGGCTGATTGCCGTGGATAAAAGCCGCTCTTTATTGCCGATTGCTTGGGGTCGAGTGCGCCTGTATTCAGAAGTAACGGCTTCCTTGTTTTGGGACTATGACTTTTCTATTTGTTGTTTCAGTTGGCATGCGAATGGTGTTTGTGTTTGTTTGTGATTGTCGATTTGTTTTTCTCGATGTCCTACTGGATGTATGTATTTGTATTGCGATGGCACGGGTGTGTAGATGTGTCCTTGTGCATGTAATAAATAATGTGAGATACTTGCTTACGCACAATTACACCTGCTTAAGTTATACTTTAATAATAATGCTGGAAGGTCCAAAAGTTGGAGTTGACACTTGGCACAATGTTAAATTCTTTTCTATTAGACTTTTAATCTGCTGTAGAATATGCAGACGTGTATCGATCTTAGTTTTCTTGTTTCTCAGGCATTCGGATTCTTTTCTTTTATGATAAGGATCTCGTCAGACTGGCATGGATAGTGGAATAATTATTTAATGGAATCGGAATGATGACAAGGGTTGATGCAGCATACTCAATTAGGATGTTGAATTTCATCAACACTACGAGCCTTTTGTACTCTTTCTTTGGTTCCATCATTAATTTTCATAGATTTTTATGCATGTGAGAAGCAGCAGCTCTTGAACAAAGGGCCTCATAAAGAACGGGGAAAAACCTACCCCTACTTACCCCTAGTTGCGCTTGCAAGTAAAATGCTTGCTTTTACAAAAGTTGATGTACGTGCCAGCATTTAACACATTCAATAAGTCGTAAATGGTTAATGGGCCATTTACTAACCAAAACCCGCTTTCTTGCTTAGTCTTTTGTTTAAATTGTAAATGTCCATTTACTAACCAAAACCCGGTTTCTTCCTTTGTCTTTTGTTTAAATTGTAAATGCACTTATCATTATCATGTTACTAGTATGAGCTAGATAGAAAGTGGCCTTTGTTGGTACCGTTTGGTGCAATATCAAAAATCAAAATTCACTGACTTTGCATATAAAGTATCAACTGTTAGTAATGAGGAATACTTTCTATTTAGCACATAAAAGAAACAAGACACCTTCTGGGAATGAAAGAAAAAGCACTCAGATGTCCTTATCTTTGCAAAGCGTGTAAAAAGTTTTGAGCAGCCGAAGAACGCACCTTTTAAAGTGTGCATGCAAGTGTTGAAAACTTAGTCCATTATAAATAGTATAGTGCTCTCCTATGCACGACCTTGGCGGGATTAGGAAAAGTACTCAATAGGACTTTGGTCTCCTCTCTCTTGCCTACCAGCCCTTTTCTACTTTATGTGGCCTAAATTCTTTGGTCACCAACCCAAGGGAAGACTACGGAACTTCAGATACAAAATTTGATCTCCTGAAATTCTTGAAGTGCCGCAATTAGGAACAGTAATGCCACTGAAAACAAGCTGTGAGCTACTTTCAAGTCTTTTTTGATGCTTCAATAGAGGAAATATTAAAAGTTCTTTGAAATTCGGATCACCACATACAGCATGCCTTTTGGGTTGGTGCATATTCCTATTGAGGCAAGTGGTTGCGTAAAGCGACATTGAAGCAAATCAAGTCCTGTCCCCTAGAATCTAACTAGATAAGCATTTGAAGGTGCCCCACTCTTGAAACCAGCGAATTTTCCTCACTTGAACATGCAGAAGACTTGAGGGAATTGGGTTCCACCCGAAGTGCATTTACTGACATCATCTATAGAAAGTATTTGTGGTGGAAAATTCACGAGTTTGAATGTTGCATACCTAACACCCAGCATCAGGTAACATTGCATACAATGAAACAGAACCCAGGGAAATATGAGCATAAAAAGACTACTCATCAATCATTTGGATTTACGTTGATTATAATTTCACGGCAAGTTTATTTCACATGAATGCTAAGTGGAAAAAAAAATCAAGAAATATATTTATTATCATGACATATATGTCACTTTAGGGATATTATATTTCAAAATAAAGAAATGCTTTTTATTTTAATTTTATCTCCAAAAATATGTTAGTTATAATATTTTTTAGTTTAAAATAGGGTTGATATATTACATAAATATTGTTTGGCAATGTAATTATTGGACCAAATATTTATGATCATGTTAAAGGCCCTTAGGTTTCTAATGGTCTGGCCAAATCCTGATACAATGTTTTCAACGTTAATCATAATCAAGTTATTTTAATTGTCCTTGACCTTAATTAGATTAGAATCACCTAGCTTAACTCGCTTCAATATGGTAATTTTAATCTAATCAAGGTTGTTTAGATTAGAATCAAGTTAGGGCGTCTGTGTTCTCGTTTTCACATTTTCTCAGTTTCCACGGATCCCTTTTTGTATATTCATCTATGATCTAACAAATGAAGTAAGTAAATTTGGTAAGAATGTTTTATTACCGTGTATCAACCAAAGACTATGTTTGCTTTCATATTCATTAGTAATTGTCCACAGAAGTTATTAGTCTTTTATTTTGGTAGGAACCATAGGAATCCTTCAATGCTTCAATGGATGGTAAATAATTTGCTATTTATTTGATGTAAACGTTTCGAAAAAAATAAAGAGTATGCATTTCCAAATCTATTACCAATTAAAATATGTGATAACACATTGTTGAATAAGTCATAAAAAGTAATCTTATATAATAAGATTTTCGAGTGCAATTTTACAAATGTTACATAATTTATGTAGTCTATTTCTCATTTGTAAAGTAATAAGTGGATAAAAAGGGATGATAAGGATAAATGATAAAGTAGCTCATGCTAGAATGTGTACTCACTACTTAAAAAGGCTAATTTTATTAAAATGCTATCATATATCTCGAACAACTACTATCAACTATCTATTGATTTTCTCTTGTCTTCATTTTGAAGAATATCTCATTCTCTCCAGATTCATCCATAAAGCAAACATTGCTAGCTTATTCTGGCTCTTCTTCTTCAAAGTTTTCAAAATCTTCATCTGAACAAGCTGTAGTTATCACTTGCTTCATGAGTTTTCTTTTCTCTGTTTTGTCCTTTTGAAAAAGGGGACATTTTTGTCTTATGTGTCCAGGCTTCTTACAGTGATAATATATGATTTGATTGTTTTATGTATTACTATTACTGTTGCTACCTTTTGGTAGGGACCTGTTGCTTTCGATTTTCCTATTCCCTTATCTTTTCTTCATCAAACTTCTTTTTATAAAAGCGGGCATATTTTCTGACCATAAAATTGAATTCTTTATCTCCATCTATTTGCAACTCAGGGTCGCTTTCATCATCGATTAATTCATCAATTGCTTTTAATGTCATTCCTCTTTTGTATGAGGATCCTTCATCTCGCTTAAGTTCGGCTTCATAGATCATCAAGTTTCCTCTTAGCCAGTCGAGTGACATGGTATCGAGATCCTTTGTAGTTTTTAGAGTTGTCACCTTTGGTCTCCATTCCTTTGGTAGTGATCTTAGAATCTTTGTTACGAGTTCATCATTTAGAATTATCTTTCCTAAGTTCTTTAAGGTTGTGATAATGTTGTTGAACCGTCCTAAGAATTCATTTATGGTTTCTTCCTATTTCATGTTAATAGTTTTGTATTGGTGCACTAAAAGGCTTATTTTTTGTTTCTTTACCTTATTCGTTCCTTTAAAGGTGACTAGTAGTTTATCTCACATTTTTTTTGCTGTAGAGCAGTAGGATATCTTCTCATATTCTTTTGGAGATAGTGCACAAATCAGATGATGCTTTTCTTTAGCATTCAGCTGAGTATTTCCTCTGTTAGCATCAGACCACACTTCTACATTTTCTGTACCAGGAAGTGTAGCTCAAACTCTGATAGCTCTTCAGACTTCAATATCTACAGATTGGAGATAGATTGTCATTCTCTCTTTCCAGTATGAGTAGTTGTTTCTATTGAATAAAGAGGCTTTAAGACATATTGTCCTTCAAGGCTTCTCAAATTATTTTTCATGATCTATCACGTGTTGTAAAATACAATAAATGTGAATCCTCGCTCTGATACTAAATGATAAAGAAAACACACGCAAGAGGGAGTGTGTAAATAAAGTTTCAAGTTACTTTCAAATTGATAAGATCTTGCTAAATAAAATAAATTTATATATAAAAGGTCATATAAACTTTAGAAATGATCCTGTTAACGTTGAAAATAAAAGGAGCCTTTTAATTGAAAGGAGTCTGCTAACGCTCAAAACGAAAGGAGCCTATTTAATCGATAGGAGTCTGCTAGCACTTAAAAAGAAAGCAGCCTATTAGACGATAGAAACCTATTAAATGATAGGAGTCTGTTAAATGATAGGAGCCTTCTAAACGATAAATCCTGTTAAAACATTTTAAAACAGAAAGCGCCTATTAAAACTAAAAAGAACCTTTTGCAAGTTGAAAACAGAAGAAGCCTATTATAAAAGTGAAGGAGCCTCTTGCAAATATAAAACACAAACACTATAATGCTAAAATTTAAAGTTAAGAAGAGAGAAAGAATTACACAATCGATTTATACTAGTTCAACTTATAACCCAAGCCTACGTCTAATTGCCAAGTATCTGACTTGAGTGTTTTACTAAAATTTCAAGTAGTAATTTGATAAGCCTCTTCAAGCTCACATTTACATATTTTTCAAGGTTCTTCAACCTTCCACACTAGTAGTATTTAACTAGCATCTACCAGCTCTTAACAAATGAAAAAGTGGTTTGCTCAATATGAGCTTCAATGTTTTCTCTCAAAAAGAATTTTTACTTTCTAAGGCACAAAAAATCTGATAAAGGTATGACTTTGAAGAGTATTGATGCCTTTGATGTATTTTAAAAATATAGCTTCTTAACTTCTTGTTCGCAACTGCAGTAGCTCTTTCTTAAATAAACATTTTCTTCAACTAGTCATTGCTTTATTTCGATTCTGAGTTGACTTTGTGTCTAATGAATCTTTGATATTATCTCTACTGAAATCTTCCAATATTCAGATGTTAAGAGATAAATATGGCAATGTCTTGGAGCTAATTGACGAAACATATAATTAGCAGGATCTTTCTAGATATTGTAGAATCATTTATAATAAGGTAAGATCATTAAGAAGGTTCCTACAAGAAAGGAAGCATTATTCCTACGATTTTATTTAAAAGAATTATATCGTTGCCCGTACAAGGAAATAAATCTAATCTGAATTTTGAATTATTATGTAGTTATTATCAAAATCATTAATAATAAACTGTGAGCTAACACTAATCATATATCTGAGTGTTGACATTTGTTTTCATCTTATTCACCCATTAAAAACATTTCAATTCAGTTGCCTAAGGTTACTAAAGTTGCAGTAAATATTATAGGCACTATTAAAATTCATTATGATATGTTATGAAAAATGTTCTTCATGTACCTTCATTTGCTTACAATTTACAATATATTAGTCTAGGACTTGCCTACCCAGATAATGACTAGAAATGCTAGTTTGCATGGAGGTTTATTCTTATTTGATCATCCTTATAATTTAGTTTCTCATAAACCTTCATTTCTTACCATCAATTCGTCTATTTTGTCTACTTCTAGGTCTAATAATTCTACTATTATTGATGCATTATAGATTAGTACATACTTAATTTGATAGAATAAATCAGTTACACAAAATCGTGTCTTCGATCTATTGAGAAAATAAAAAAATTGTGTTTTATTTACCCTTTAGTAAAGCAGAAAATTTTACCTTTTTTAGATCATATTAGAGACACTATAAAGCCTTATGAGCTTGTTCATTTAGATATTTGGGGGCCATATTCTATTCCTTTTATTAGTGGTGATCACTATTTTTTGACCATTGTTGATGATTTCACTAGAGTTACATGGTTACATTTGACGAAAACAAAATTAAAAGTATCTTCAATCATTTCTTCCTTTTATCACTTTGTTCAAACTTAATATGGGGGTTAAATCAAACAAGTTAGATTTGATAATGGACTAGAATTCAATTTGTCTCAGTTCCATTTGGAAAAACGGATTATTCATCAGTTAGCCTCTATAGGTACTCCATATCACAATACGGTTGTTGAATGTAAACACTAACAAATGTTGTTGAATGTAAACACTAACATTTGTTTGTGGTTACTATATCTCTTTTGTTTCAAAACTCTTTTCCCAAAAACTTTTTTGGATGTACTGTTCTTATAAGAACTTATCTCATCAATAGAATTCCTACTATAGTCCTTAATAATCTTACTTCTTATGATATCTTATTTCACAAACCCCCGAAATATGATAACCTATGAATTTTTAGTTCCTTGTGTTTTTCTTCTACCCTTGCTTATAACAGAAAGAAAATTTCCCCTAAATACAAACTTTGTATCTTTATTAGATATCGTCATAGAGTTAAAGGTTATTGACTATATGATTTGGAATCTCATTCTGTTTTTTTTCCTTATGATGTTATTTTTCATAAGAGCATCTTTTCTTGTTCCATTTCTTCATTATATAAAATTTCAGTTTCTAGTTCCTCTCCCTCATATCCATCTCCTGCTCTTATTTTATTTTCTTACTTTAATCCAACTTCTATTTTTCCTTCTAATTCTGATGTTTTACATAATGATAGTGCACATATTACATTTAATCATAAATCTACTTCTTCTCCTTTGCCTACTTATTCATCAACAATAATACCTGCACCTTCTTCTTTATTCCCATATGTTCCACCCATGTTAGATAAAGTATCAGAGTCAAGTCTTTACCTACCTATCTTTATGATTACTAATATACTTTACCTCCTTCCCTTATTTCCTCTATTTCTAAAACCCCTTTATCCTATTTACCATTTTGCTGCTTTCTCCTAGTTATAAATCATTTTCTACTTCTTTGTCTTAAATTTCTAAACCTAATACATATTCTCAAGTTGTTAAATTTGCTCATTGACAAAATTCCATACAATCTAAATTTGACTTTTTAGAGAAAATAACACTTGAATATTTATCCCTTTTCTTCTTGATCAACACATAATTAGTTGTAAGTAGGTGTATAAGGTAAAGCTGAAAGTTGATAGGAGTATTGATCGAAGTAAGTCCAGATTAGTTGCAAAAGGGTATAGTCGACAACCTGATTTTGATTACTAAGATACTTTATGTCATGTGGCTAAGCAAAGCATGATTTGAACATTTTTAACACTTTCTGCAATTAAGGGTTGACAATTATTTCAATTAGATATTAATAATTCTTTTATTCATGGTGATTTAGATGAAGTGATTTACATGGATTTGTCTTTAGGGTGTCATCTTAAAAGGGAGTATGTAGGTTGTACTGGTGGGAAATTGGTTTGCAAATAAAGTAAGTCATTGTATGGTCATAAGCAGGCTTCAAGATAATGTAATATTAAATTTGTAAAATCATTAATAGAGTGTGGGTTTATGCAAAGTAAGGCAAATTACTTGTTTATTAAGAAAGGTTCAGAAAGTGTTTTTGCTTTACTTGTATATATGAATGACATAGCTATTGCAAGTAACTCAGTTCTTATAGTAGAACATTTGAAGAGGTTCCTCATAACTAAGTTCAAACTAAAGGATCTAAGTACTTTGTGGTATTTTTTCAACATTGAAGTTGCTAGATCAATAGTTGGACTTGTTAAATGAAGATGGTTTTCTTGGCTATAAACCGATTTCAACTCTGATTGACCCTAATCACAAGTTGTTGATAGCTTCAAAGAATGATGACCTTACATATGGTACATAATACAAACAAATTGTTGGGAAGATGATATATCTAACTTTCATTAGGCCAGATATGTAGTGCAGGTCCTGTCACAATTTATGGACAAATCTACAAAAACATATAGACAGGCTAACGATTGAGTTCTCAAATACATATCAGGAGCACCAAGGCAATGTATTTGTTGTCTGCTATAACAAAATCTGACCTAATTAAGTACACTGAGAATGATTAGGAAGGATGTACAAATTTTAAAACATTATTATTAGGTTATTGTCTATTTTTTGGGAGACTCATTAATTAGCTAGAGATCAAATAAATGCTTTATTGTTACAAGAAGTTTGACTAAAGCTAGATATAAAGCTATTGCATTTGAAACATGTGAACTTTTTTGGCTTCTATCCTTGATAAAGGAATTTTGGATTAAACATGAGAAGCTTGTAATGACGTACTGTGATAATCAATCAACATTGCATATCTAAAAAAACCCACGTATCACCATAGAACAAAGCATATAGAAATAGATTGTCACTTTATAATAAAGAAAGTTCTAGCTAGAATTATCAAGCGTACATATATATCAAATTTCTTGCAGAGAACAAACATACTTATAAAGGCCTTGGAACCAATTCTATTTCAGAAGGTATTAGCCAAAATGAGCATTATAAATACACATGCTCCTCTTGAGGGGGAGTATTAGAAGATATTAGTCAAACCACCATGATGATGATATATGGGCTCCTAATGATCACAGAGAAGAATTCTAAGTTGGTAAATTGTGTGGTAATTATTGTCCAATCAATGTAATTAATTCACCTAATTAGTTTTGGTTATTTATTAAATCTAATTAGTTAATTAGATATTTTGTGTAGTAGTAACTGGATAGATATTTATGTATATATACTTTATAAACACGTTTCTGGAAGTTAAGTGAATATATGAGAATATTCTATTGGTTATGCCTTATAGCCAATCCATTGGTTGTAGTTTATTGACAAAATAATTTAATGACATTCTTTATTTTGTACATATTTATGAGATTATAATTATGAGATTTATATTACATTTACATATTATCTCTAAATTGTTATTAGTTATTTTTCTATTAAGATTAGACATTAATATAATATTAAAAGATTAGTACATGTTGTGTTTTTCCTTATGAAGGTCGATATTATAGATTAAAGTACGGAGATACTTAAACAAATATATGGGTGCTTGTTAAAGAACAAATTCACTGAACTAACCCTACATGAGAAACCCATTTGAAACATTACTTATATGTCTATGAAAATTCTCATTATGATGATTGTATAAGTGATCATTTACCTTGAGATCTCCAAAGTTTTCTTGTATAGAGATTACTATATTTTGATACTACTTATATCATGTTCTAATTAAGGATAGCTCATTAGGTAGTCATTAGATGTAACATGAATTATATGAAGGTGGTTAAGTGATTAATATAAGATTCATAATCCTAATTAGGAGAATGTTGCATTGTTTTCGATTAGTATTGATTTTAAAAATTCTTGGCTAAAGTAGAATGATAGTTTGTAAAATATTTTACAAGTGTAATTAATTGGATCAATTACTAATGGTGACGAAATAAAATGATTGGACTCAAAATATGGTATACATTAATTCCATACTCTATGTCTAGTTAGAACATTTTATGATAAAAGGATTGAATTATATGTAAAAATTATGCAAAAAAAGGTTAGTCAAAACCACTTTAACATCCCTATATATTGTGTGTTCATGGTGTGTTGCTAGACGTTGATCTATGGATATACATTGTTTAATTAGAGAATTAAAATATATCCATTGCGAATATATTTGAGAACCTAATGGGTCACATACAAAGAATGAGTTAAAGATAACAAAGATATTTTAATCAAGTTGAACTTGGTTGTAAAGTTTGAGAAACTTTATAATTAAATATGAGATATTTAATAAATAAGGATCAATATGAGATATTGAATCTTATTTGAGCAAAATTAGTATTTAATTAGAATTATTTGAAATTTTAATTAAAGTTTAATTGTAATTAAAATTTAATTTCAATTAAATCACTATAATATTCAAAACATATTATAAATAGAATTAAGCTCTAAGAAAGCTATCACTCCTTGCCTAACCCTCTCTACAATAGTCGTAAAGTTCTCTCAACATATTCTGTGGATAATATTAGAAGTTAGACATTTGTACGGCTATGGTAGTTAAGATGTGTTAGTTTTGAAAATGGTTCGAGGGATATATGATCAAGCTTTAGAATAAAGTACGAATTATGAGTATTGCTTTATTATGATTTATATGTTAATCATGTTATAGAATTTTAAGTAACGTTGACGTTTGAAAAATTAAATACAAAAAATTTTCGTAATTATTCCGTTGCAAGCGAGATTGGATCCCACCGTGATTTCCCAACAAATTATTCCTTCATTTCTAGTAAATTTACTAATACATGTTTCATTATGAAATGCTACTGAAGTTGATTCCATCAAACAAGGTGTCTTCGTTTCAGAAGCGCAACAAGTGGTCAAATCCGAAGCCTATCCAAGCAGGTTTTGCCCTCAAGCTTGTTGCTCTGTTGAAATTGAAGGTAATCCTTGTACTTCATTCCAGTGTATGCTGGTCGATTGCTGTGATTCTGAAGCAAGTGAGGTGAAGGGCTAACTACTGACTCAAGAGAAGGTCCATGAGGCATTGCTATGGATATCCGAGTAGCTTTGTTGTTCACAACTGCTCGGTGCAGGACACTCTTGTACATTCCATTTGTCAGAATCTGCATATATAAGATATTGAAATAGTCTTCAGTTTTAAGAATGCATATATAGCTCATGATATAGTCATAAACTTGAGCTTTAAGTTCTCAAATAGTATCCAAAATTAAACCGCAAGTCCATAACAAATTTAGCACAGAGAAGAGAAGTATAAAAGAAAAAAAAAACTAGAGTAACCTCAAGATGGTCTCCAGTGTTGACCATAAAGGAATTGGGGATGGCATTGACATTGACCCACTTTCCTTGGTGTTGAATTTGGAGGCCACCAATTCGATTTTGGATGAGCAGGGTCAAGAGTCCATGATCAGAGTGACGTGGCAATCCCATTGCTAGTTCTGGCTGTGGACATGGTGGATACAAATTGGCTACAATAACTTGTAAACCCTCTTCCAAATCCAATGCCTTGTCTATGTAGTTCTCTTCCAATCCCAAGCTCTTTGATATTCCTATAAGTAACTCTCTTGCTACTTCTCTGACCCTTTTGGAGTACTCCAGTGAAATCTCCCTACATTAACAGGATTACAGAAAATTCATTTAGACTTGTTTAATTTCCTGTTTAGGAAAGTTCCAACACTCAAAAAAAAGGTAGTTTGTAGTGTCTTCTATCAGTTTCAATTAAATTAATCTGTGATGCCCTGCAGTCCTGGAATTTCCAACTCTGCTTTAGAATCATACGAGATAGGAGAGATGCTTGGTTTATGAATAGTGTAACATCAACTCTTTATCATCATATCCTAAACGAAGCAATCATTCACCAAGAAGAGCCCAGACTACCTCAGAAGGTAACAAAACAAAATGGCCCACTGTATCACGGAACCTATGAACAGTTCTTAATAACCGATAAGGGAAATGGAGATAGTATTTTTGGTTTTGTTAAATCAAACATTGTTAGACATATATTGGTATTAATTCTCAAGTATCAATCTTCAATAATTTTCTTGAATAGTCTATTGATTTTGAAATTATCTCAACTTTCAATTATAAACAAGCTAAAAGAAGCAGCACAGTTACCTGAACATTTCAGGTTTTGTTGGTGAATGAAACACTGGATTTACAAGAATCTTGAGAAAATCCTTCCAGAAGAAAACCTTCTCAGCAGAGGCATTGAAGCTAGTACCACATCTTATAGGATCCAACACATTCTTCCCTTCGTATTGCTGTTTCTCCTCCTCCGTCAGATCGAAGAACGCTTTACAGGCATCAAGAATTGACCTCATTAAACCCTCTGGAACTCCATGATTAATCACCTGATATGCACCAAAGTTCCGTGGGGCCATTCATAAGTTAAACATAGAGAAAAACATGAAGATAGAAAAAGAAGCAGCAGTAGTACTTAATTATGTGTTAATATTTGTGAAGTTCTGTACCATAAAGAAGCCCCAGTCTTGACAGGCTTTGCCAAGGTCGTGGATTGCATTAGACCTTTGATCAGGAGTACCTGAAACAAGAAGAGAGTAATCGATGACTGGAAGTGAAACCAGTTCACTTGAAATCACTTGTTCTTGAGGATCAGGTCTGATTATATAAGTTGAAGGGATAGAGATAAGGTCAGGTGATTCAGACAGTGTTTTTACTGTCTTCATATGGGAAGGATGTGATCGAGATTGTTGAGAAGGAAGTGGTGTACGTGTTTCGGCCATTAATGAAAGAGAGGAGTGAGTGGCTGAGCGACGGATGTAGAACTGATTTTGGCACCAACGAGTTGAATGTGATTCATTCAGGTGTCATAATGGTAAGTTACTTTTTAAGTTATCGAAAGTGTTAGAATTAAATGGTTAATTTAAAGAATTAATTAATTAAAAAAGATAGTAATAATAAAGTAGAAAAATAAGTTCGAAAATGTCTATGTCAAGGAGAGTGGAAAACCTTTATTATGATAATTTTAATAGAATATATACATAACTCAATAATTGACATGCACTAAAAAATGTCATAAACTGATACCAATATATAAAATGAACGTAGTCATCTTGAAATTCTCAATCTTTCGATTTTGTCCACTTCGATAGAATGGTTGTAGATCTCTTTTCTCATTAAAGACGGCTTGAAGTCTTTCCCTCTAAGATTTCTCTCTCGTCAAGTGATAAAAAACTAATATGAAACTCTCATTCTATGAAAAATATGGTCCAAGTTATAACTTGAAACCAATGAAACTTAAGTTCTTTATTCAGAGAGGGAAACAAGCTTTAATATATGCATGTTTAAGGTTATATCTAATACTGTCACTTTGTTGCTAAGTGACATGGGTTCTAACAAGCTCGTATATAAGATCGTGTCTTCAAATCCTAACTCTAAGAATACGACTATCTCTAAGGGCATGTTGAATCTTCTTATCAAGTTTTCCTATCCAAAAAGGGACACGTGCTATACCACACATGTTGTCCTGGACCCAATTCAGCTAAGTGGCTTTTGATTCATGTAGCTCTAGATTGAGTAGCAGAATGATAATTGTATCACCTTTGTTTCTTCTATTCTCCTCTTGCATTTATCAAAAATCCACCTAATGAATTGTTCCCAATTACAAGCAGTGCAGTTTAAATTACAAAGTTGTGAGACCATTGACCATAATGCTTAGGAAACTCTATAACTGAATAAAGAGGTAGCCCTGATTTTTCAATTATTGTTGACACAAACAGTATTGTAGGTCAATGCTATCCAGATAACATTTTAGCTTATCTTTCATCCTCAATTTAATTTTTATTGCTAACCAGGCTAGAAAGGATGTCCCAGAGAGCCTTGAGTTATCCCACACCAGATTGGTCCAGTACAGCTTATGGTATAGAGTCCTCAAGCTTCTAAAGTAGGATCTGTCCGTAAAGGAATTGGATGGATCTACTAACCATAACACCCTATCATCTTGGTGTCTTGGCAATTCATCCTTTAGATTATTTTCTCTAATTTAGATAGTCCTTTGTGCTTGTTAACCTAGACCACATTCTCTATGTAATCCTTTAACTTTGCTTCTTAATGTATCACATGATATATATATATATTTAGGTAGTAAGATCAGTGGACCTAGGTTGTTCCAATTGTCATGCCAAAAAAGGTTTTATCTCTATTCCCTATCATGTTTCTTATCTTCCCCATGATGCTATAATAGCTGGTTCATTGTCCGGGAAAAGTTAGCTGTTGGGGATTTAAACCGAAAGCTCTTATCTTTCAAAAAGTGGGTGTGTACCCATTGGACCCATATTCTTTCGTTATCTATCAGAATTCTCCAGATTTTTTTGACCATTATTACCTTATTTATAAAACTTAATGATGTTATTCCGAGCCCTCGCTCCTTTTTTAGTTTACATCCCTCTTGCCATTTAACATTCGAGCTTTGATAATTATCTATTCCTTCAGTCTACAGGAAATTTTGATCACCCTTTCAATTTCCTTAACAAGCTTCTTTGACATTATGAAATGATTCATCTAGTACACTGCAACCTCCCTATATAGGAAAGCCATCTTTTTCCCCAGTTATTTTTTCTTTTATGTAGTGCTTTTAGAAGTAGTTTACCCTCACCATATGATAACCTCTTTGTGGTAACAGATACCGCCAGATATCTGAAAGGGAGGTCTTGGATGTTGAGCTTTGTCACTGTATTGAGACATGTGACATACTTTTTAGCACTCCTAGAGATGGATATCTGACTCTTCTTTGTGTTGACTTCCAGCCCTGGGAATTTTTCAAATATTTAAGCCTCCCACAAGGTTATTATATATGCTTCAGTAACACTACATAGAGTAGGAAGCCGTCTATAAATTCCAAGCTTCCAATCTTGAAGTCCCCACATTTATACTGATATACAAACCTAGGTTGTGCATGAATGTTTTTAACAATCATACTGTTGAGTACCTCTAAACATATGGTGAAAATGGAGGGGGAAAGAGGGTCCCTCTGTCCCCCTCCTTTAGCTCCCTTAAATATTCCGTCAGGTTCCCCATTATAAAGTACATTGAAAGCGGTCGTCTATATGCATTAGCTAATCCATCTTTTAAATATTTTTATGAATCTAAATGCTTCTAATGCATGTAGTACGAACTGCCGATTGAGGGAGTCAAAGGCTCTCTGGAAATCTATTTTGAGAACACAACACTTGGGACCCTTCTTCTTATTGTGGCTTTTAAAGAATTCTGAAGCAAGCATAATATTATCTCCTATGTTGAAGCCCTTAATGAAAGAAACCTGGCACTTGTTGACAATGGAGTCTAACACCTCTTTTAATCTGTTTGCAAGGAGCTTTAAAATTACCTTATATATAAGGTTACAATAAGAAATGGGCCTGTAGTCTCCTAGGCTCTCTGGATTCAACTTTTTTGGGACTAGGGTTATCTTGGTTTTGTTTAGTTCTCTAAGCATAATATCCTTATCAGAGAATTCTAGTACATAATTAGTTATCATCTCCCTAACTTGGCTTCAGGTTTTCTAGAAGAAGAGTCCATTAAATTCATTTGGACCTGAGGCCTTAGTTGGTTTCACTGCCACCACCCTTTTCTCCACCTTATTAAATGAAAAGGGTTTGATGAGTTCTTACAGTTGATCCTCACTAAAGGAGTGGTTATGTCTTGAGAACATAAACTAAAGAGGGAGTCCAAGTAGTAGTGCCTATTATTGCCTTGAAATACTCATAGGTATGCTGAGGATGTCTCCTTATTTTCATACTAGTTCCCCATTCCTCACTGTCATATTTGTGATTATGTTAGAATTACTCCTCTTAAGGATTGTCCTGTGAAAGAAGCTTGTGTCCCTATCCTCTAACCACTATACTCTTGATTTTTTTTGATTATGGAGTAGTGGTTGTTGAGTTTCTACATATATAGGTTAAGGCCTCATTTCTTACTTTCTTTATAAATGTTCAAGGTAAGGCATGTACGCATATGATTTCTTCTGGGCTTCCTTTAGATTTGCTCCAACTCTTTGTATGTCAGTAATGGAGGTTCTCATTTCCACATGGAAGAATTTTATAATCTTCCTTGATAGCCTTCAACTTTCTAACACATGGCTAATCGTAACTTTCTTGGACTTGTCTCTCCATTCCTCTTCTAACCACTTCCCCATATTATAGATTCCCAAGTATGTGGTTGTGAAATTTGAACGGTGTTTTCCTCTGACTCTAAGTAGTTGGTAGTTAATCTCTATAGAATATTGTCTTAACAGATTGAGTTTGTTAGTAAAGGAAGCTTTACTAAGTGGGATAATTGATTAATAACAACCGCTCTGTCTAATTTTTTCTTATTTAATTTAAAATTAGTTATTACAATCATATCCGTTTTACTATCTTTTTTATTAAATCATTCTATTTGATTGAATTAATTAATTTAAATTCACTAAATTTATTTTCTATATAAATATGAATTATTTAATCACAAATTCACCTCGTATTAAGCATGAAAATTAGATAGGTTATGTGAAAAGTTTATAAAATTATTTTTACAAATATGCTAAAGAATGATTTATGTAATGGATTATAATAAAAAACATTAACATTTACTCTTAGATCTAAAAGCTAAGAAGTAGAGAAAATATCTAAAGCAAAGTAAAGTAAAAAAAAAAGTGAATTATTCACATAAATTAAGGTAAAGAATTGTTAGTGAATTATTAAAGAAAATTTTCAATATAACTTTTAGTAAATCCTTTATATCTTCTAAAATTATTGTAATATTTTATTATAAAAAAAGTTATATGATAGATTTCGCCGTTTAAAATTTTAAATTTAATATTAATTATTGGTATGATACCCATTTTACTCTCTCTGAGTTTCATTGAATTATTCTATTTGACTAAATTAGTTATGTTTAAATTAACTAAATTGTATCATATTTATTTTCTATATAAATATAAATTATTAATCACTAATTCACCTCATACTAAGTATGACAATTTCATGACACGTCGGCTTGTGTTTGAATTGTTCGAAATGATATTATTTTAACTTTTTTCTTACATCAAACTTAAATGAGCCAATCCAGACCCCAGATGCGTTTGAACTTTGAAACTAGCACTCAGTTTCAAAGTTGGGAATTGGGATGCGTCATAACTATTACTTTCCGTATTGAGATATGTCATATGAGTCTTCTAGTTATAAGCTAAGCGTTTAGCTATTAATTACTGGTACATAAATTGACACCTTCATTAATGTGGAATAAATATAAGCCAAAAGTGGACAAGACCAGGGTTAGAATACCAAGAATTTCAGATGTTAAGGGTACTGCTGGCGATTAGCTTTTCATTTTATTAAACCTTTATCCTATTACCCCTCTGTCTGAGTCTATGATACAGTGAATAATCGAGAAAAAAACATAACATTAAACTCATCAGCACATCCTCTCAAATTCAGGCAATGGCCAGCTCCAGCCTCCCATTGCTAATCCTTGCGCTCATGGTTATTTCTGCTGCAGGTTATATCTGTTAATCTGTGTTCTTAAATGATGACTATTGATATGTTTGTAACATTCTAATAAAACGTTAATTGGGTTAAATTTAAAGCAGCTTCATCGAGTAGCGGAACTGTGGTGTCCCAACCTGAAGAGCAACCGATTGATAGGTGCGTCGCAGTTTTGGGACAATGCACTGATGCTTGCGACATTGACTGCTGCAATTCCAAATGTAAATCTATGTACCAAAAGAAAAATGGAGTTGGATATTGTATTGATTATGAAGGTCCTAGTGACATCCATTGCCAGTGCGAATATGACTGCTGATTAATATTCTGAGACTAAATAAATATTCTTAATAGTGATGATCAAATGCTGTTATCTTCCGGTTTATGAACTTTTCGTATAGAAATATAGAATCGACTTTCTTTCCCAATTTTATTTGATCCTCTTTAGGTTTGAGCTTATATTGATTGGTATTGTCGCAACTATCTTGATTAGGAACAGTGTTGAGGTTCTACTTAAACTGAATTTTTGCCTTATAAATGGCTCTTCATCGAAATCGGTATAGTTTGATTGAATGCTGGCATTTGGAAAATTAGCTACCAATCTGGAATTGATGTGGCTACTTTCTTTAAGATTAAGCTCAAAAGAGCAATGTTAATTTTAAAGCTTTTTTTAAAATACAACTTAAGAATTCAGACGTATTCAAGTTTAACCCTAACGTTTTCAAAACGTCCAAAATAAACTCTCAATGAATAAAAATTGCACGGAATTAAACTTTCATTCGCACAATAATATGACATTTTTTATATTTTTAAAATTTTGTTAGTGAACTTTACTGTCACAGGCTAGGGAGTAAATTTTATTAATAAATTTTAAAAATAAATTAAAAATATATTGATGATACAGTGAAATTTTACTAACATATTTTCAAAAATATTTAAAAAATATCACATTAGTATTGACAAAACAGCTAAATTTTCTTTAGAAATTTTGTGGTTGAACTTAAACGCTATAAAATATTAGGGTGTCAAGTTGTATGCTGATAAAAATTTAAAAGTTTAAATTGCACTTCTTACCTTATGACTAAGGATACTTAAGGTTTTAGTATGAACCATGCCACTCAATTTATTTCATAATACAAATTTACTGTCATTAATAATTTCCTTGGTCAAAGCTAGACGTACAAAGATTCCTTGGTGAAAGCAGGACACAGATTTTGTCACAAAACATATGAAGGACTTTGGGTACTCATGTATACTGAATGGACTTTTCTTTCAAAATTCAACAAAATTATTATTTTTAAAAATAATTGTTATTCCTGCCAGAACACTAGACCACTGAATTAAGCACTGCATTTTTAATTATATGTGCCCTAAATTAAGATTTAAAAAAAACTCAGGCATTCAGATCATAAAATCATAATTAACAAGATTTAATACCTAAATCAAATTGAAACTTTGATGAGTTACAAAAAAATTGTCTAGAAATGGAGGATCAGATAAGAAATGGTGATAAGTTCAAAACTTAAAACTACTCCTATACACAATCATATTCGCAGACGCACCAGTTATAATCAGGACCGGCGGGGCCGTCACAGTATCCGAGGCCATGATGATATAAAGAAGCACATTCGATGTTGCAGCAATTCTGGTCACAGGTAAGCGTACATAGTCCCAAGTGAGAGTGGCACCTGTGTTGCTGCGGTTGATCATGGTCATCACCAGGTGTCTGAGAATCAACCTCGAAGTTGCCTCCTTCCAGAGTTTCTTTCTTGGCTACAACTACAATTCTAATTGTCTCATTAGAACATTGAAGAAATCGGTTACAGTAAAGTTAAAAAGAAGTTGTTTCCATTAATTGTTTATGAGAAGCAAATGGGTTGAGTTAATATAGTTACCTGCTGCAAAAATAATGAAAATGACAAGAATGCATAGTGAAACGAAGAGCCGGCTACCCATCTTCATAATTTTATTTAACACAAAGAAAAGGAGGGCTGTGTTATTAAGTATGTGTGGCGTATATGCTGTGTGATGAGTGTGTTAGATGGATGATTTGGTGATTCATGTAACAATGGTGCTCATTCATACCTCACATTCTGGTGGAGTTGAAAGCAATTCTCGTGGGTTTGGAAATGTGGTTTAGGAAGGCTATTATAGATCTTACGATTCCCGGAGGCATTTGTTGGTAACTACAAAAGAAATTGTAATAGGTGATGTTAGAGAAATTCTAGTTCTCGGAGGAGGCTGTTGTCTTGTCGATACTTTCCAACAAATCATGCAAAAAAGAAAAAACAGTAGGTGATTAACAAATTAAATGAAGTGATTAGTGGATGAAATCTAGCAATAACAAATTTAGCCACATGGATGTTAGTAAAAAGCATTTTAATCTTAAATAAGAGGACACAATTAACAAGATATTAATATTAATAAAAAATTTCAAGATCTTCAAACTATTCAACTTACGATGCCTTCTATCACTAACACAACATTTCACGTGCACAACACCTTGATTAGTAGATTTTATATTCATTAATTTAATATTTTAAATTCAGTAATTTTATAATTTAAAAGAATTTTTGGTAATTCAATTTATTTTATGGTTACTTTTTCTGTTAGCATCATTTTGTTAGATATGGCAAAATTTTGGAGCAAAATGTACGATCAAGGAAAGGAACAGGAAACTTGGATATAGTATAGCACCTTTGCACTAGTTTGGAGCATATTTCCGCTAGCAACCTTTTTCAAGTAACAAATATTTAGCAGAGGTGTTATGGCATTCTTATGAGTGTCTCTGCACTGCCTAAATGGATACTAGGAATTCGTACTGCACTTATACTAGCAACAAGCACTTTTGTATCTAATGCATAGAATTGTCAGAGGTAAGGGCCTTTGCTCTAGTATGAGTGCTTTTGTGATACGATTGACCGTCTGCTGCACACCAGACTTCCGAGTAGCGCCCTTATCACTAGACTAGTGTTCTTGCAATGTTTCGAGAAAATTAACACCAAAATTTTTGACTAGAAGTGACCTAATTTTAACTAGGGAATTTGGAAATGGAGCTAACTTTTGAGACATTTGGCTAAGATTTGGAGAAGAAAATTAACATATAAGAAGAGTGGAAGAAGATGGAACTAAAATCCAAAGATGAAATTTGACATTAATTTTCCTTCGACTTTTAGTTTTTTATTCTCTTTAACTCATGACTTAAGTCATGTTTAATTTATTATTTAATTTTTTGATGTTAATATAAAGGAAGATAGAGATACATATATCATACTTAGAATAACATTCCTGTCAATTAGGAGATGCTTATTAATGTTCAAAAGAGTGAATTATCCTTCGAGATGTATTTAATGCTACAAAGTACCCAAAACCAAGTGATAGTTACTTTCATTTAGAAGAGATAGAAGATATACTGTCTAACCATATGGTCAATTGGTCAATTTTGAGGCCAGCTTATTGTAAGAAATCTTTTGACATGGAGGATAAAGAGGTGAATAAGTACTTGTCATAAATGGACTCCTTTGAGCCAAATAAAAGGAAATATTTCAAAGCCTTAGAAGAAAGTTCCCTTCTTAAATACATACTTACTAGATTTAGTACCCTATGGGCTATAATAAGTGATGAGAGCGCTCACTTTTGTAGCAACCAATTTGAAACTCTATTATTCAAATATGGACTTAAGCATCAAAAAACCTTAACTTACCATTTGCAAACTATTATCAGCTTATGGTGAATGTTATTGCCTCTTACAGTCTATAATATAAAGCTAATTCAATTGATGACTACAATGGTAATCTTTTAAGTATCTATGCTTATGAAGTAAAGACTTATTTAGATAAAAAAAAAGAATGACTTGGACAAATTATAGTTGTCCAATCATGTGTGATGGATTGACAAGTAGAAGATATGAGTCAATTATCAATTTTTTTTTATTCTGTTAAGGTGACAATTTTTTTGAATTCTATTGATGTATCTAGCTTTGTTAGAAATGCTAATACTTTATTTTAGATGTTTGATGAAATTGTGAATGAAATTGGGCCTGAAAACATTGTACAGTTGATCATTGACAATGATTTTGCTTATAAAGTAGCTAGAAAAATGTTGTAAAGCAAGTATAATTTTTTTATTGAAATCTTTGTCGCATATTACATGCACCTAATATTAAAAAATATAAGAGATGCTAGATATTTTCTATCATTGATAAAATTGTGCAAAAAGCAAGAAAAGTGACCAAATTTATCTACCAATGTGTAGAGGTTCTGAACTTGATGAGAAAGGATTTCACCAATGGTAAGAATTTATGTTGTCCTACTATTACAAGATTTGCAACTAATTTCTTATTATTTTAGTATTTTATTATAATTAAGAAGGATTTGAAGAAAATGTTTACAAGTGATAAGGAGGTTGTATCTCAGTATATGAGATCTAATGTTATATTGATGGCTTTTAGAATTATACTTAAAGATCAAGAATTTTGGTCTTAATGTCAATTTGTCATTCAAGTTTGTGAGCTTTTGTTAAAAGTATTTTGTTTGGATACTAGTGATGAGAAGACAATAATGGATTATTTTTACAATACCATAGAAAGGGTTAAAAAAGCAATCAGGGCTAATATGAAAAATAAGCCTTCTTTGTATACAACTTACTTGCAGTCATCAAAGAGAGATAAGAAAGGCAATTTTATTCTCTGTTGTTTGCAGTTACGGCATTTTTAAATCCTAATGTTTATTTTAGACTAAGTTGTACAATGAAAGATGAAGTTAATAATTGAATATTGTTAGCTATTATAATATTTGCTACCCATGAGATGATACAAGATCTCCTAAGCTCACAAATGGAAGTTTATAAAGATGCTTATGGTATGTGTGTGTGTGTGTGTATATATACACTTTTGTTACATGTAAGAAATTAGTCATCACTTTATTTTAGTTATAAGTTTATTATTTTTGTTTTATAGTTTCTTACTAAGACCAATTCAGAAGTGGTGTTGTAGAATTGTAAAGGTTTCCAATTCGAATTCTAAATCAATAAGTAAATGCAATGATAGGTGTGAGTTATAGTGTGTTTTATAGGTTGAAGAGTGAGTTTTTAAGTGTTCTCTTAAGTTTTAATCATGTATTTAGGACTTAGATTCATTTCTTGTTAGTGTTTATTTGTGTTTTGTTTGATTATAGCAAGAATTTAATCTTAAAGTTTGCTTTAGGGGATATTTAATATGTTTTGATAAGCGGAGACTAAAAATTCCAATAAAAGATGAAAAAGAAGCTAGAGAAAGGAAGCAATCATGATCATGAATGTGCATGATCGTACAGGAATAGAGGATGGAGATTTAAAGAGACTCTGTCACGATCATACATGAGAAAGAGTGTATGGGCAGATAATGCACGATCATGTAATAGATAACGGAAATTCCAACTTTTCCAGGTAACAAGATTTTTGTATTTTTGATGATTTGAAGTTATTTTTTAAACCAAAATAAGTGGGGAACCCTAAAAGAACTCTAGAAGGATCAAGAAGAATTTACAATAAAGAAAAACACAAAAGAGGCTGCTATGAAATACCAAAAAGAGATCAAAGAGAGGAAATTCTAGAAAAACACAAGCTACAGAATTTTCGAGCTCAAGCCAAAAAAGGAGAAGACATTTAGATTTAACACCTCTACTATTTCTTTTCTTTCCTAGTTGTTTAATGTTAATGATGAATCAATTAAGACATATGTTGGATATGAATTGCTAAATGTTCTTTAAGGATTATTCTTGAATTATTTGTCAATCTTTTACATTCTTGATTTGATTTTCAATATACTTTGTGATGTTTATTATTTTATATTCAATTTGAATTGAGAGATCGGATTAAACTATTTGTGTTATGCTACATAGTGAGAGCGGTACTGAAACAAACCTATAAACATTAAACTAACACTAGACCAAAATAAGGACTTTTTAGACACTTATGTCTAGACACATTTAATAAGTGTCTTAAATAATCTAAAAATTAATGGAATTTTTAGACATTTATTTAAGACAACAAAATTTGTCTAAAAAATATACTAAATAATTGTCACTAATATAATAAACACTAGTCAGAGGGTATTAAAAAGATAAGTTTTTTTAATACACGTAATAATTTATCAATCGTATAATTTAAATAAATTAAACTAAATTATAAATTAAAACTCTCTCGTGGCTGAAAGAAGAAGGAAATGGAAAATTAATATTTTCGGATACAATTTTTATTTTAAATTGTCTGTTATTTTTTCATTTGAATTAGAAAAACATGAGATATTCAATTATTATATATTAAACTGACTTAATAACAAGTAGAGGTTATATTTATTTATTTAGTTTAAGCATTACTAATAATATGTTCTCACGCCCCACCACCACATATTATTAATATGTTTTCAAACTAACAATGGGAGGGTACATGGGATCTCACGCTGAAAATCGACTAGTTGACTTTTAGTCTACTTATTTCTTTAGTTAAACTATCTTTCCTATCCGCGATTCAAATTCAAAATTCGAAAAATTATTATAAAAACTCTATAATGCCCTTAAAATATGAACATGAAAAAATCATATCTTAAATTTAATGCATAAGTATTAAAGCGTTAATATACTATTTTAAACATAAAATTATAGCTTTTACTATCGATTATAAAGATAGCAGGTAATAATGATATAATTTCAAATGTTGCATCATTTCTATGAGCATTAGTGGTTGATATGTGATGAGAGAGAATCGTGGCCGTTCAATAGTAGATTTACAAACTTTACTAATAAAACATATACTGTATACCATGCTCCAGTAATCCTTGCAATTAACTAAAATAAATGTAAGAATAATTGCGACACAAACGGATTTGGAACATATGACTGTCGATTGTCATAATTTACAAACATGTCCTCATCTCATTAGTCATTACCCTTCAGTATTACAAAAATTACGCCCTCCTCTGTTAATTTTTAACAACTTTCCTTCATGTCTCTCGCTGATAGTTTCCTTGCTTTTGAACCATTTTATATGTAATCAAAAGGGACTCTAACAGATAAGCCTCAAAGTGACAACTTCAATATATATATCATCTTTCCTCCTAAAAATAGCTAAAGAGGAACTTCAAGGTATGCCATTCTTTTGCGATTTTTAATTCCACCCTGCATTTCCTTTGTCTCTTTGAGTTTGTAAGACATAATCAATGCTTTCTCAACCTTTTAGTTAATTAATTAACCAAATTCAACCTATTTTGTGTGTATTCTGCAAAACTTGCTCTCTCTCTCTCTCTCTCTCTCTCCACTTCTCCAACCTGGCCTAAATTGTTGACTCCTTGTTAGGGTTTATAGATCTACTATGCTCTTGCTTTCTCTTAAACTAAAACTCTATTTCTGGCTCCATTATGATGTTTTGGAACCTCAATGGCATCTCTACGTCCTCTCCTATAAGGGATTTTGTCCCCCTCCGCTTCTTTTGTCTTTCTCTAGCTTTTGAGATGATTCCGGATCTTTTTGCTTGCTCGCTTGTTTAATTGGTGTTGTCTCGATTTTTTAGCTTGTGTATGTATGGATTGGGATTTAAATTTTACTTTCGATTCTGCTTTCCCATTTTGTTTTGATTTGTTTCGACTGATTGATTTCAAGTTTTTAGTGGTTTCTGGCTGTTTGTAGCATTGTATTGTTGCGTCAATGCAGTGTAGCCTATACTTCTGGAATTGGTCACAAAACGTTTCTGAATCTTACAGATTCTTCACTAACTTGTTTTGTTTCTTATCAGTAAACGTAAGTTTTCTTCATTATAAAATAGTTGAAGTATTCTTCAATCATCCTCTCTTTTTCTAATTAAGAATGCTAACGTGAGAGTAGGAGATATAAATTAAGATATGCATAAACGAAACTGTGGATAGGATTCGCTGGATCATGAACACAGACATGTAGGCAAGCAATAATTGAATTACCTAATTTACGTTAACTTCGATTAAAAGTCTTGTAAATGTAATGGTTTCAGGATCAACTGCTTTTGGGCCCTGATTGTAGATTACCATGTTTGGCTCCTCCAACCATAAGTTTTTTTTAAATTATCGCTTTATGCTCTGTATTTTTGCCATGTTTGTACAAGTATTTAGAAAGTTGTGAAGCTGCTTTTCTTATTTTCTTACTTTAATTTATTGATATATAATGTGTGGTGATAATGATCAAAATCAAAATATGTCACTATTTTGACATTCTGTTTGTTTTTAATTTTTTGTAAAATTTTGGCAAATGGCCGATTTCTAAGATTTGGTTGCAGTGAAGTTTATAACAACATTAATTCAAGCATTAAAAATCATTTATTTCTAATTCTTATGAGAGACAACATTTCTGTTTTTTGTGTCTAATAAATTTTTATCTTCTCTATGTTTTGAATGCCTATGATAATTAAGCTTGCAATTGCAGCAATGGAGAAGTTGATTAGAATGGCCCAGATTGGCCAACCATTAAGGATGAATAATGTAGATAGAAGAACCACACTGAATGAAGATGAGTACATCGGAGCATTTCCTCGAGGAATCGGTCCAAAACCAACTGGTTATAAGTGTGAAGCTTTAAGGGAAACTGCTGTTATTATAATGAATCACATTAACCTTGTTGAGTATCTCATGGATGTGGTGAAAAGGAGTCCTGAACAGGTATGACATTGCTTTTTGTCGTGTATTCCATTATAAAATGGAGATCTCTATCCTCTTTCATTTGTTATTTAGATCCTTCATATTTACTTATTAAAGCCTCTCTTCCCTATTTCACAGATACTCCATGTGCCTATTGAGATGTTCTATTTTTATGATATATGAAAGTAAGTTAGCTATAAATGAATCTGTAAAGAAATATAATGCCACGAGAGCACAGAACATGTAATATAATATATCAAATAGTTTGTTTCTGTTAGGTTTCCCTCTTTCCATTTAGCTACATCCTGAGTATTGACTGCTCTTTTCCAGGATTCTTACAAGGAAACCCAATATTCATCTTCTCCATCACTATCTCCTCGTAACTCCTCTCCATTAACCAAGCAAGGTGGGGATCTAGAGCTCTGTCTCTAACGTCACCATTTATCTCCAGCTGAGCGTAGTTACTTTTTTTGTCATTATTGCTCTAAAAAATCATTGGGCTATATAGTGTCTTATGTCTACACAACCCCCTCTTTCATTTTATTCTATTCTTACAATTACATCTTTTTCCTTCACTTTAGCTAAGATTTAAGTTTCATATAAGGTTTTAAATTTTTGTTGGTCAAATTAGGATATGTTCATTCCTTATCTCAGGGGGATTTAGCCCCAACAATTTTGATGTTTTTATTTGCAACAATGGTAGCGACCTCTATTATTCAACTAATAGCTCAGGAGATGGTCCTTTTTGTGGTGGACTTGTATTATCATTCACACATTGAATATTGGTGGGTTGGAGAAGGCATAAGGAAGACTTTGGTTCACTGGGCAGCATCTGTTACTGATAAAAAGGTTGAGCCTAGTAAACAGATTGTTATTACTTTATAACATCTTTTAACCAACAATTGTTATGCATTTACAGTGCAAAAGCCAGGATTGGTAATCTTTCTTTTCTACCTGTTAGCAATACCCAGATTACTATTTACATATAGAGTGTCAATTTATGGATGGCCATAACTATATTCACTTTGTAGACTCAAATTTATAGTCAAAAGTGAAATGTGAGTATTTTATCTGCCTGAAGTTTGATTAATTTGGACATGTATTGTGAACAAAGAAAAAAATTAAGGGCTGTTTACTGCAGTTTACAATACTAGTTCTAATTCCAAAATATTGTTTGAGGTATGATTTTGCTTTTCTTTGAGGACTTTATATGCACGGTTTATTAATTTAACTAGCTTACACACCTACTATCTTGAGTTGTTTTGAGTGTTGAGTAGCTAAAATGTCTTGTTTGGAAGAGAATGAGTTAAAGGCCAAAGTTTGTTGTGAAACAAAATGTGCAGTGTTTTATCAATTTTTCTGTTGTGAAAGAGATATGTTTGAAGGAAAAAAGGAAGGGTCAAACCATATGACATGAGAATTCCATTCTATTCTTCTAGGTGTGATACAGATTGATAATTGTGGATCGATGTTGTATTCATTGTATTGGATTCATCTATAGATGTGACCACAATTATATAACAGATTGAGTTGATGCAATTTTGTGCATCCTTCTTTTTTGTCATTTGATAGT
>JAOTAY010000190.1:34795568-34806208 GCA_025629805.1 Erythroxylum baracoense | reverse complement strand
TATAGATGTGACCACAATTATATAACAGATTGAGTTGATGCAATTTTGTGCATCCTTCTTTTTTGTCATTTGATAGTCTGCTCTAGACAATGATTTGGTGTCTATTTGTGCAATTTTACGCATCTATAGAAGGAAAGATGCACGCTCTGTGAAGATCAAGAGAAGCAAGGATGTCGTGAAGTTCAAGGTTCGATACTCTCCAAGTACCTTTACACACTCTATGTCTTTGACTCTGAGAAGGCTGACAAATTGAAGCAATCGCTTCCACCAGGTTAATTCATGAACGTCATATGTTAGGAATTTTGTGTAAGGGACTTCATTTGACATTTCACTATGTTCTGGTCTTGGAGACTGAGGGAAAAAGAATGGATATTTCTTGGTTTAGTAAAGATATATTGCTTCTGTCAACTTATGCATTTGTCCTTTTCCTTTTGGTAGGTTTGACAACTTTGCCACTAGTTAACCTATGTAGTCTAATTAATAATTGTCTCTTTGTTCCATTATTACAGGTTTGAGTGTGCAAGATATGTGAATGTGGGCGACCTAGTTCAATATTATCAATCCGTTTTAGGGAGGATATTGAGAAGAATTTTGCTACTCATTTCGTGTTGAAATGCATTGTAGTGTATTTTGGTTGAATCTTCTTATTGTTTATTTGAACTTTTCATTAATGGGATTCTAAGCTTTGAAATATTGTATGTTTTTGCCACTCGCAAGGTGATGTATGTGAATAGTGTGCTTTTTTCGATAGAAATGGACTCTAGAATGAATCTATTTTAGCTAGTTTGTGCTATTATATACATATAAATTTGTGTAATATAATATTTATTAACAAAATTGTTAATTTATTATAATAATATGAAGATAAATATTTTAGATTAATTTGTAAAATTTATTATAATAATATGCGTGTGAGTGATCTTAAAAAAGACGTATAAAGTAAATTGTAATTAAACTTATTTTTTTACTAAAAAAGGTGGAGTTTTTCAACATAAAAAATTGTCTAAAAGTGAAAAATATCGACAGAGAAAAGCATTTAAAATTTTACATAAAGCGTCTAAAATAACATATATGTGTCAAAGAAAATTATCGAAAATGTATTTTTTTGACGCATCTATGTGTAAATAGATTTTCGACGCTTAGATTTTCAACACTTAGTTGCGTAAAAAATGTATAACTTTTTGACGCATCTATGTGTCTAAGAAAACCGTCAAAAATAATTTTTGCGACACTTGTTTTTTTACGCTTTATAAAGCGTCTAAAATTATTTTTAAGACACAAAAAAGTGTCTTAAAATTTCACCTTTTATGTCTAAAAACTCCATATTTTGTTGTAGTGTAATAAACAATTGAAGAGAGATCTTAATTGTTTATCAGGTATGTATAGGATTGCTTTAAATCTAATATGATAGTTAGGAAGAGTTTTGATAGATTGAGAAGTCACAATTAAATGTCTATCTATTTAATTGGGAATACTTAGTTAGATCTTGAGAATGAGTAATCATAATTATTGGATATCTATGTGTATGATTAAAGTAAGAAGGTGAAGTGAAAATAAATAAGGATAAAAGTAATTCCTAAGTTTTCATCATTAATTAATCATCTGTTCATTGCTGCTTGTTTCATCATTCAATCATTAATTCTTTTATTTTTTAGTTTAGTTCTTAATTATTCATCATATTTTCTTACCTTAAACAAGGTGTTACAAGAATTGTTAGGTGACTAATACAATCCTCATGGGAATGATACTTTTTATACTATAAAAATATAATATGTATACTTATATTAAAGAAATTTTTAACTTAAAACTTTAAAAAGTTTTTGGCACTATTATTAGGGATTATTCGTGGTATCTAGTGTAATTCGAGCTACCTAGAGTTAAGGATTTTAACAATTATCTTGTGTGAATGCAGGTACTTTAAAAAAAAGATCTACAAGGAGTTTAAGTAAACTAATAGACATGCAAGTTTTCGATATCACCGAGCAAGAGAGGGGGATTCAAAATTCAAGATGGTAAGAAGTAATAGAGTGAATAATGGCAGAGGAAAGGAATTAAGGAAAAAAAATTTAGTTCATGAGGCTAGGGTTTAATGCCAACCAATAAGGAATAAAGAGACTATCAGAACACTTTTGAAATCAAATTGGCGCTGCTTAATATGCTGCAAACTAATGTCCAGTCTTATAAACTAGCCAATGAGGATCCTAATGCTCATTTGGCCAACCTTTTGGAGAATTGTAACATGCTTTTATACAATGAGTTATCAGAGCATGTATCTAAGATGAGACTCTTTCCGTTCACACTTAAAGATCAAGCCAAGGCATGGTTGAATTCTCTTAGCCTAAAGAAGAACACAACATGGGAGTAGCTAGTGCAAGCCTTTTTATCTAAATATTCCCTCTTGATGATTACCAATAGGATTATAAAGGAGATAAGTAGTTTCTAGAAAAGCAAGGGGAAGTCATTTTATAAAGCATAGTAGAGATTTAAGGAGTTACAAAAGAGCTATCCCTATTATAACTTACGCAAATAGTTCCTTTTGTGAACTTTCTACAATGGTGTGAATCCACCCATATGAGACACCTTGGATGTAGTGGTTAGAGGTTTATTAATGAGGAAGACCATGGATGTTGCATGTGATTTGTTGGAGGAGATGACAGATAATAATTGTTTATGGATGTCAAAAAGGAGTAAATAATAACCATCCTATAGAGATCAGAAGGGAGTGCTTGTTGTGGATTCATTTACAACTTTACAGATTGAGGTAGCCAACTTGGCCAAGCAATTAAACAGCTTCAATGCCACTTCTTTTAGCCTACTTAAAGCAATATATTATGGATGTGAATTATGGGATCAAGAAGGTCGTGTTACTAATGATTACTTTCTAATGGACCATAATAGTATAAAACAACTTAATTTAGTGTGAGCACAATTAAGGTGGAAACAATACATATTATATTACTTATAATCCTAGATAAAAAAAACCATCATGTAAAAAACCCAATAAGAGCATAAAGCCCACTAAGATTTTAGCAAGATAGGCTTGATTCATTAGAATCAAATATGGATAAGTTAATGGATTTGCTGAATTCCAAGTTCATGAGCAAAGATGAGAACTAAAACAAGATGGAAGCTAAATTTGACCAAATTATAAGGAATCATGCTTCTTCCATTCATAATTGGACTTTTAAGTCAGGCAATTAGTAACCCCATTGTCCACATGAAGTATGGGGAGTCTCTTGAGCAATATGGAGTCTAATATAAGGGAGTAACTAATGGACATTACTCTTAAAAGTGAAAAAGAATTGGTAGAACCTACCGAGAATAAGGATAAAACCCTATTAATGGACACCAAGAGAAAGATGACAAGAAGAAGAGAAGAAGGAGGAAGCTCCATATGTCCCTTCCCTCCATATATGCCAAAGATCCCATTTCCACAAAAGGCTGAAGAAAATTAAGTGGATATTCAAATTGCAAAGTTTGCAAAAAAGTTCAAGAAATTGCAAATCAACTTGTTTTATTTGGAAACTTTAGAGAACATGCACAAGTATGCAAGGTTTCTAATAAGTAATTAATTGAATATATTTATATACCCATATTTAGTATGTTTTGCTTGTTACTTAAAATTTGTACATTATTTTTGGTACTTATTTTGCTTTAAATTTTTTAGGAGATAATTGCATTCATAAACTAAAAGAAGAAGAATCTGGGTGAAATCGAGACATAAAATAGAAGAATTGAAGCAACTTTGGACATTCACGATCATGTATAGGGATCGTGTAAGACACTGTAAAAGTGTGAAGCTTTGAAGATACTGTTTATACTCTGTGAAGTTACACAGCTGTGTTTGTTTCTTGTGTAAGCTTATGCAATTCTATAATTTCACAATTTAGAGGATATTTTAAGATCGTGTGAGTGACCATATATATTCCAAAAGCCCTAGTTGTTGCTATAAAAGAAAACTATAGTTTTCACCCCTTAATTTGGGAATTTCACAACTTGTATCAAAGAAACCAACAGTTTAATTAGCTGTATAATTTAAACATACATGCTACTTATCAATAAATTGAGGCTAACAAACTATATATATGTATTACCAACGTACAACATATGTTAAAAGACATAAATCAAATGACATAAAAATTGCCTGTGGGCTAAATTTTTAATTCAAGCATATTTATGCAAAACTTTATGATGAAACTATCAAATTATATACCAATTTCTAATACCTATGGGTAAATTAGAAAAATAATTTGATATTTCATCCTAATTAATTATTTAAATATAATAAAAATTCTTGTGGGATAAAATTTATTATCTAAAATAATTAACTACTATTAAAAGTCTTTACACTTTTGTGATTAATTATATAAATATATAATTTATATATAATTAGGGTTGCTATGACTAAACCCTAATAATTAATGACAAAAACTTTTTCACTAAAAGTTTATTTATAATGTAAAATATAGACATAATATGCAAGTGATAATCTACTTCATGTCGAACATTTATACAAATATAATGTCAACGCATAACAGATACAAACATAAGCCATCAGTTTAAATGGCAAGGGTTCGAACTCGTGCCCTGAAGTTTTTATTAAAACAACACCCTAAATCTCACAGCAACATCTGTGTTGTTATTAAAACAACTCCCAAAGTGACAACATCTGGTTTATAAAAACACAACATCTCATGGGTTATTAAAACAACAAATAAAACGATGTCATCACTGCGCAGAATTTATCTTCAAAACAACCAAAATGACGTCATTTAGTGACTTCTTCAACCTCTAATCAGGTCAAACTGACCCGATTCGTGACTTGTTAGATACCAACAAAACTAGACTAGAAAAACACCACAAAAAATATTTTTTTAATGTAGAAACTATTCCAAAACACTTAATAGAAGATTTCTACCTTTAATCGACAGAAAAATGTCCAAAAACAACTCTAAATTGAAAATTTTCGAATTAGAAAAAATTTCTAAAACTTGAAATTCTCCAAAAATTCCAACAAGGTAGTGCTTAAAATGTATATATTCAACAATAATATATGTTAGAAAAACATATAAAATAAATGCAGAAGTAAAACAAAATACCTCCAGATATTGTTGTTTATGCTTGAGAAGTCTACGATTTGGAATTCTTCTAACCTCTCAATTCCCAATTTGATGGTGTATGTTTAAAAAGAAGCTCAGGGACCTTAAAATTTGCAAGAAAGCCTATATGAATGTGCTCCATCAACTACACCATAAGTTATCATAAAACTAGGAATTCATACCCACTAAATTCATAACGTTGGATCATTTATGATACCTAGAATATCAAAAGTTCTCACAAACAATTTTTGTTATATATTTTTAACTGCTGTTAAAAGGCTTACATAATCGAAACTAGATTATAAATATGCAAGTTAAATATGCAAACTGAGAACTAGGACCTCTTGATTTCATATTTTTGTTAAAAGAATATATATATTCATTCGTTTAGTTTTAGTCTATAAAAGTTTAGCTCATTTCTATTAATTAACAAAAACCATTTCAAAATGGGCTATATTTAAGATTGATTTAAGGAGAGAAAGTTAAAAACTAAAAAGAAATAATTGCACAATATTTACATAAGATATCAAAAGCAAGGTTCTCACGAAACAAATTATTTTATATTAAATATTGAATTTAAGAAATATGTCAATTTTACAAAACTCGTGTGCTTTAGTTATATGAAGATAGTGCTTATTTTGAAGGGTGAAACACTTGCGATCAACTATTATGAATTTTGTAAAATTAATAATCTACATCATTTCTAAAATACTTTTTAGATAGATAGAAAACCAATAAAGTAAAAAATCTACAGCATTTGTGCCGTTGTTAATGAATAGTTACTTGAACATGATAAATTCATTTTGTAAATACTGAATTCTTTTTATCTTGGTATAATTATTATCATATAGATAAATAAAATTGTAAACAATAAAAGGAAAAGTTACTCATTTCTATATTATTGGTTTTCTAAAGTATATATTAAATCCTAGATTTAGTAATTGAGGTTAGCTTTGTTGACAAAAAGCTTCACGCTTATCATCATTTTAGTTGTTATAAAGTAGGAATGATAACAAATCAGATCAAGTCTGAGATTTTTTTAGTGTAAGTTCAGATTATTTGACTCGGACTTACCCCAAACAGTTGAACTATAAGCCAATGTTAGTTAATATCCTTTCAGTCTGTTGATCGGTTACAATTTTATGCAAGAAATGTTATTTTAATTAATAAAGACATTCTTTATCTTTATATATTTTGTTAATTATATTTGATATTTTAATATTAAAAGTAAAATCATTATAATAAAAACTGTTCAATTATAATTATAATGAGATCATAATTATAACATTTAAATTAAATTTATGTGTTATTTTTAAATTATTCCTAGTTGCAGTTTTATCAAGATGAGATACTGATGGAATGATAAAAGTAGCACATGTTATGTTTCTTTCTTACGAAGAAAGTAATTGATCTCATAAATTAAAGTATAAAGATGCTTAAACAAATGTGTGATGTTTATTAAAAAATAAGTTCACTGAATTGATCTAATTACTAGGATCCCAAGCAGAGTATTACTTATGTATATGTGAATTTCTTTATATGATGTTTGTATAACCAAACCTTAGATTTGAGATTAATAAAGTATATCATGTGAAAATTACTATATTTTGATGTTACTTATTACCTATTTTATTTATGGTAGCTCAATTAGTAGTATTTATATATAGTATAAATTAAATGGAGATAGTTGAGTAAGTCAATAAAGGATTCATCACTTTAAAGTAGTCAGAGATAATGTTCTAATGTTCTTAATTAATAGTGATCTAAGGAATTTTATGACCATAGTGAATTGAGATTTAAAAAGGTATTTTCAAATATTAATTATAAACAAATTACTAACTAAGAAGAACAAACATAATTAGATTTAAAAAGTAAACACTAAATTCATACTCTATATTTAATTAGAACATTAGATGACAAAAGGATTAAATTATATATCATAACTGTGTATGGATAGGTTTAGTCAAACTATTTTAACATTTTTAATATTTAGGTGGTCATGACATATTGATAGACATCAATTCTGATTTATGATTATAAATTATTTGATTGGACAAGTAAACATACATTAAAACAAATTTTAATTTATTTAATTATAATTATAATTTATAATCCTTACCAACATATTAAGAACTTAATAAGTCACCTATAAAAGAACAGTTAAAAGGTGAAAAAATCAATTTAGAATAAGTTATACTCAGTTGTGAAGTTTAAGACACTTTATAATCAAATATAAGATATTTGATTTTATTAAAATTAAATTATAATTATAATTAGATTTTGACTTTAATTATAATTAAAAAGTTTAATTTTAATAAGAAAGAAACTAACACTCCCTTTACCTCTCAAAAAGTTAATTATTTTTATCTACTCTATGGTTATTGTTATAGGATAGACAATTAGATAGTTTGTGATTCATAGTTAGTTTTTTAAACAGGAAAAACATTTGAAATTTAACTGATAAATTAATTTGGATTAAGTTAAACCATATTCGAGTTGATTTACTACCCATATCACCTAGTAAACACTATGATCTTCAATTTAATAAACATTGTGTTAGGATGTCAAGTGTGAGTAGAAATCTCACATTGGAAAGAGATGGAATTAGTGAGGGGCATATAAGTGGAAAGGACCCATAAACCTAATGTCTTAAGGTTTTGTGTTAAAGTGTGGTGTCAAGGGCTACGAGTATGTTCCCTCACTAAGCCCGTGATGTAGATCTCCCATAAAAGTGGACTCCCTAAAACCAATAAGTGATATCAGAGCTGTGTGATCAGGATATTATGCTATTTAAAAGTTTTAATATTTTTAACCTCGATATTTTCGCAAGCGCACGGGTCGTTTACGTAATACCTAAGGTATCGATCCCACAAGGAGGGTTAATCTAGTCCTAAAATCTAAGGCTGAACTAAATCGCAACAATTTAAAATAAACAACTAATGCAGGAAATTAATCAATCAAACAATCAATTACGAGAATTAAAATTTAGAAATATAAACAGGATGCAATTTGCACAACCCAATCGAAAATCAACCTAGGAACTACCAATTGAGAGAAAGAGGGTTTTATTCGACCTTAATAAAACTCTAATTAATTATGAAATATTTAAATTACTAGGTCTAGACGGTCTTAGGTGGGTTACTCTCTATCGAGTTATAATCTTTAACCCTAATTTATAATCACTAATTCAAATTATGAAATTGTGATCGTTTGATTCACAATTGACCCAAAACCTAAATTAGTTATGAAATTGTCTAAAAACCTACCGAAAACCTATGCACGATCTCTCACAACAAAAATTTAGCGATTTGATTTAAATCTTTACCTATTAAATTACCTAACTCTCGTTAGCCTAATTTGATGATATTCACTCGGTTCACCCTCTCAATTTGTTACCGAATTATTAAGAACAGAAATTGAATCATAATTAATTCAATAGAAACATAATAAATCGAAGTTCATTAATATCAAGACAAAAATCCCAAAGGTGAGTATAGACAAAAACTTTACATTCAACACAACATGTTCTTAACAACTATCTTAACTTTATATATCAATAAAATTGAAATAACCGAAAAGTAAGTCGAGAACAGAATAACATAGGCAGCGATAGCGTGAAACCTCCTGTTCTGGCTTCGCCTCAAGCTTCTTCTCCATGTCTCTCTTCCTTCGTCTCCTTCCTCAATCTCTCGATAACAAACACTAACAAACATATCAAGGTATGTCAAAAACATAACATTTAAGCTCAAAGACTCATACTAATCTATAAAAACACTTACACACATAAACTATCATAATTAAAACATAAATACACATTAAACACACAAATTAACATTAAATACTTAACGAATTGAACCCTAAAATATCATGCAAATCACAACTATCAACATTTCCACACATAAACGTTTGCTTGTCCTCAAGTAAACAAAACAAAAAACACACAACACATAATGTAACAATGAGACAATGGCTTCGACTTCATAAAATAAATTTAATCTTAAACATAATCATAAAAGTTATATCTAATCATTAACATGCAAAATCTATGTCTAGGAGCTTTAAACTAAATATACAATTTAATCGATATCTAAGTGTTAATTTATTTACCCTTTTCAATTGCACACACACATTAATAATTCTTTGGTCCTTCAAACTTTGTAGTTGTTCCTAAGTATATTTTATGAAAAGTCAAGCTTATTACAAGTTCGGTAGGTTTTATTAAGGAGACTTTTTTCTTTATTCTTAAACAAAGGCTTAGTTTTTTTACACAGAGGCAAATATTGGTAATGAATGTTGATCTGGTTTGTGAAATCCCACGTTCGGGGCTGGACCCCAAAATAGTGAATTGAAAGTATAGTGAGAAATTAGAAGTGCATTTCATGCTCATGCATCATAGTATATTCACACACATTTTTTTTGATATATTAAAATAATTGTACATGCATTCATGGACATTTTCTGGGCATGATTGATTAATTAAAATGTGAATTGTGATTTATTTGCGTTAAATTTTTATTTGGAGACTATTAATATTATTTTAGAAATTTTGGTGAATTTTAGGAAATATTTAAAATTTTGGGGTATTTTGAACTAAGAAAAAAATAGAAATATAAGATAAATGGAAGTGTGACAAATGGCCCACATGCATGGGTGACATATGGCAAGAGCTCCTCAACCCACGTAGCCACCTTGTTTTGTAAGAAAATTTTTTCTACAGTCATTCTCGGTTGTTCTTCACTGCATGCACCAACACTAAACAAAACCTCTCTTTTTGCTTATACATCATCAAAACCAGTCCATATATATATGATTTTCTCACTAATTATCTCTATTCGCTTCATCCACCGAAAGCTTTATCTACTCTTACTGTTGGAGTTTTTGCTGGAAACAAGTAAGTGATGGCTTGAATTTTTTTTGGCTATTAAACATAAATTTTGATGATGTTATAAATGGATGCATGCATGAGTGCAATGAATATTTGGTGAGATCTGGATATAGAGAGGAGTTAGATGAAGTGAAAGTGTTGTTGAAGGTGGAAGAAAGATGCAGAAAATGGAAATATGCACGAGTGAGGATCGAATTTTTGATGTTTATATTGAATCTTGGATTTTTGAGTTGTTTGAGCCGTGATGAGTTGAAATCGAAGAAGAAGAGTTGGTTTACGTGTCATATGCGTTAAGTGAATAAAATGAAAGAGAGAAAATAAAAAAGAAGAAGATGATGATGACCTGCATTTTAGAGAGAGAGAGAGACAGAGCAGAAAAATGGTGTTGCCCGTATATAAGTTTTGTTTTTAATGTTTAAATTTAATCTTGAATCTTGAGTTGTTTTGTGTTATTGAGTTGAAAGAGGAGTAGTATAGATGAAGTTTTCATGCTTGAGAATTCTATGCTGGCTTGTGGTTGTTACTGTTCATTAAACAAATTTCACAAAAGAGAGAAGAAGAAGAAGAAGAAGGTTACATGCATGATTTTTATGTTTAAGTCTGTATATGAACAACTTTGATTCTTTTGGTGATAACTTCTTCTTCTAAACTCCAAA
>JAOTAY010000190.1:34785056-34795468 GCA_025629805.1 Erythroxylum baracoense | reverse complement strand
AACATCTCTAATTAATAACCCTAATTTCTATTCATGCTTGCTAAATTAATGACTAAATTCTAAGAAAATAAATAAAATAAATTAATGAATAAATAGATAAATAATGAAAATAAAATAATTTTTTTTGGGTCCAACAGATTCCTTGTTACCTTGTTAGAAATTCATGATTCCCTTAATTATATTGGTGGTTTTGGTCAACAAGAAATACTTGTCTGAAAAGGCACGTGCAAGCTAATCTCATGTCATGATGTTGGCGAGGCTTAGTCAATGGTACCAAGCCTTCATCCTGTCTCTAAAAGTAAAGGGAAATAGCCTAATTCTAACAGCATCCTCCGACATCTGATGATACCGAAAGATATCACAAATCTCGAGGAAATTCATGTTGTGCGCATTAAGATCCTTGTTCGCCAATCCATAGAATTGCATGTTCTGTTGAAGAATATTGAGGAGGGTTAGCTTAATCTCGAATGAGGCCGCTTGAACAGGTGGTCTAGCTACTCCTTGGTTCACAACATTGAACCCCGGCCTCATGAAGTCCATCAGGATCTTTTATTGTCAGCCTTGGTTCGCTTCGTGGTCTATGTTCTGTTGGAATTCATCTACCATTATTAATTTTTCACTCTCTTCGTCTTCTTCTCGCTGAGCTTTCCTAAGGGTTTATTCTAGATAAGTAATATCTAAATATAATATCTCTGCTGCATGATTCGAACCTCTCATGACTTTTGTATTAATGTAAGAGCACGATTCTAAAATAAAAAGTAAAGAATGAAGAAAAAATTAAAAACTAATCTAAACGCTTTAAATTATAGAACTATACTATCGCCTCCCTAGCAATGGTGCCAAAAACTTGATCGGGTTATTACGCTATGAAAAAGTTTTAATATTTTTAACCTCGATATTTCTGCAAGCACACGAGTCGTTCGCATAGTACCTAAAGTCTCGATCTCATGAGGAGGGTTAATCAAGTCCTAAAATCTAAGGCTAAACTAAATCGCAATAATTCAAAATAAACAACTAATGCAGGAAATTAATCAATCAAACAATCAATTATGAGAATTAAAATTCAGAAATATAAATAGGATAACAGTTTGCACAACCCAATCAAAAATCAACCTAGGAACTACCAATTGAGAGAAAGGGGGTTTTATCCGACCTTGATGAAACTCTAATTAATTATACAAATATTCAAATTACTGGGTCTAGACCGTCCTAATGTGGATTACTCTCTCTCAAGTTATAATCTTTAACCCTAATTTATAATCCCTAATTCAAATTATGGAACTGTGATCTCTCGATTCAAAATTGACCTAAAACTTAAATTAGTTCTGAAATTGTCTAAAAACCTACCGAAAACCTATGCACGATCTCTGGCTACACAAATTTAACGGTTTGATTCAATTTTTTACCTATCAAATTACCTAACTCTTATTAGCTTAATTTGATGATATTCACTCGGTTTACCCTCTCAGTTTGTTACGGAATTATTAAGAATAGAAATTGAATCATAATTAATTTAATAAAAACATAATAAATTAAATTTCATTAATATCAAAGACAAAAATCCCAAAGGTGAGTATAAACAAAAATTCAACATTTAACACAACATATTCTCAACAACTATCTCAACTTTATACATCAATAAAATTGTAATAACCAGAAAATATGTCGGGAATGGAATAGCGGAGGTAACAACAACGAGAAACCTCCTGTTCCGGAAAGTGTTTTGCATCAACCTTCTTTTTCATGTCTCTCTTCCTTTGTCTCCTTCCTAAATCTCTCAATAAATTCTCCAGGGTTTTAGAATTCGACTGATACAAAAGGCTTTTCCTATACTGTTTCATATGTCCCTTAATGATGTATTCATACTTTAGAAGCCCTAGGGTTGATTCGGGGTCGAAACAGTCTAAAAAGTCTTACGAAACTAGAGTTTTTGTGTCAACCTGACACCTGCCACGATCGTGGCCCTATTTGCTATGATCATAGCTAGCGCTTAACCCTTTCTGTCATGATCGTGACCCAAAGTGCATGATCGTGGCTTGGGTCCTATCAACTCGCCTCTTTCTTTCAAAATCGTGGCTTGCTATGTCACAATTATGGGCTATATTTTTGGCCCAAAACTCTTTGAAACTTCCCCGTTCTTCGCCATTTTTCCTGAAATACTAACAAACACATCAAGATACCTCAAAAATATAACATTTAAGCTCAAAGACTCATACTAACCCATAAACACACTTAAACACAATTAAAATAGAAATACACTCTAAACACTCAAATTAACATTAAATACTTAACAAATTGAACCCTAAAACATCATGAAAATCATAACTATCACTATGGTTAGAGGATCCTTGTATAGGGAAAATTATCGCTTGTTTGATTTAGGGAGGAATTAGTGTGAGAAGAGAAGGAGTGAAAATAGTGCTTCAAATTTTGTATTCCTTGTTTGACGGGAAAATAAACTTTTAGGTATGGAAGAGTACTATCGAGGACTTATTGGTATAACAAGATTTAGATGTGGCTTTGGAAGCAGGCAAGCTGGCGAGTTTAAATGTGCCAAGTGGGCATTGATGAAGAAGCAGGCAGTTAGTATGATTTACTTGGCTATAGCTCCGGAGATCAAGTACAACTACTTGAGTGAGACGAATCCAAAAGCTTTGATGGATAATCTCCAAATGTGTATGCGTCCAAATCGTTGACTAACATCTTGTGCTTGAGATGGGAGTTATACCAATTAAGGATAGAGGAGGGTATAATCTTACAGGACCACATTAATTTGTTCAACTAACTAGTGGCCCACTTGCACATTAATTTGTTTAACCAACTAGTGGTCCAGTTGAAAAATGTGGATGAGAAGATCACCAATCAAGAATAAGCTCTCTTGTTATTGGCTTCACTACCTAAGTCCTACCGACCTATTATTATGACGTTGCTTTTTGGTAGGGAGAAGATTATGCTAGATGAAAAGATTATGCTAGATGAAGCTATGGTGGTATTGAGGGGAGAACAAAAGGATGATGACACATGTTGATGGAGGTTCTCAAGGTGATGGTGATCAAGTACTAGTTGTGAGGGAATATGAGAGAGGGAGAAATCAAGAGAGAAAGGGAGACAGCTTGAGGAGTAGATCGAAATCGCGTTCGAAAGACTTTAATAACATGGAGTGTTACTATTATAAGGAGAAAGACCACATCCAAATCCATTGTCTGAAGATGATAGAGGACTTGAAGAGTCTCCATTTGATGCAAAAGAAGAAGGGCAAGACTAAAGTACATAATGATGGTGATTCCACTAATGTGTCATAGGTGATGGTGATGATGATTTGTTATTGGCTATTCATGGTGAGGTGAAGGAGGGCCAAGAGAGTTGGGTGTTAGATTCGACCACGTCTGTCCATGTTTGTAGAGACCAAGCCTTGTTTGATACTTTGCATCAAGATGGGAAGTATAGCAACATCAATATAATGGGTGATCAAAAAATGAAGGTCCAAGGCATAGGGACTGTGAGGATGAAGCTCAATGATGGTATGACTTGAACCATCTACAATGTCAGGTATGTGCTAAGTGCTCGTGTTAACCTTATTTTCTTGAGTGAATTGACAAAGTACAAGCATAGATATGTTGGTAGTTGGAGGTGGTGTAAAGTATACCACGATGCTCAGTTGGTGATGCAAGGGAGGAAGGTCGACAACAGCATTTGCTATATGGAGAGCCATTGCATATGGAGAGGTGGAGTTGTTTGGTGATTTGGGTCGAGGAAGGAATACGTTGGGTATCTCCCCAAATCCTAAATACTAGCTATGTGAGTTTTGCAAGGATAGGCTTTATTTTACTTACTGTTGTGCCTAAATTAAGTTCTAAAAATTACCTAGGCTATCCTACTTGTAAGTATATAAGGTAATTGTAGTTAATTACCTAAGGTCATCTCCCACAGAGGTAAAATTGGTTAACTCAAATTAAGTTTGAATAAAAATAAAGAAAATGGAATCCTAAACATTTTATCTCAATTTGTTGTGTGAAGACTTTTAAGGAAAATAAAGAAATTGATTAAAAAGTAAATGAAATCAACTAAGAGCAAAGACGAATAGATTAATCGAAATGGAAAAATCTTGCAAATTAATTTCACTAATTTAATCTCCTATGCACGATTAAGGGGAAATGATTGGATAGTTGTCTTACTAAAATTAATGGTTAGGTTCTAAATCAACTTGAATAATGAACTATTCTAACTTTCGTATTCAACCAGTTATCATCCGAATTAATTATGGAAGCTCGATTACTAATCACCACTTAAGTTAATATATTTCTAATTCTTAACCTAAGCGTCCATAGTTTCTTGATCCGTATTAAATGTCTCCTCTCGGTCTTTCATTTAATACTAAAAATAATGCAAAGTTTGCCCATTCTATTACATTTATTTAGCTCAAGAGCCACAAAAATAAATAAGACAATAAATCCGTAACTCAATTATGCATAACCAACTAAAATAACTACATTAATTCTCAAGAAAAAAAGATCATCCCATCATAGCATAAACATAGTTCATCATCTCCATACACTTCAATCCCCTATCAACAGAAGTATTAAAGCAATAAAATAATGAATACTAAATGAATTATGAAAAGATAACAAGGTAATAGTTGGTTAAACTAACAAAGTAATAAGTTCAGTAAGTAACCAAGAAATACTGCAACAAATGAATAATAGAGTAAGCAAACAAAGATCGAGTGAATAAGGTACAATGGTCCCCTACCCCTCTCAAGCTTCCTACATTAGCTCCCGCCTTCTGCTTCAGATTGTTCTCACTAAATGGTCGAAGGCTTAGATCTGCTTCCAACTCTCTGCTATATTTCTCTCTTCTTCATTGACTCTCTCTGTTATCTTCCCTTTTTCCCTTCTTTCTCTATATTTTCTCTGTCCCAAAGTGTCTTTGGTTTGTTGAGTGAAGAATCAAGAGTGAATGACGAATAATTCTCAGCTGCCACCCTCTCCTTTCCTTTTCGTAGTATGCTCATAGGTCTAGGGTTTTGTGCCCTCAAACTCTGCAACTACCACGTCATAAAATGATTAAAGAAGAATGTCTGGCATGAGGGGAGTCATAGCTGTGACTTACAAGTCACAATCAGGACATGTCACAGCCATGACACATTCAATACTGTACACGATTGCGACTTAAATGTCACAACCATGACATGGTCTATAGCATGCAATTGAGTCATACAATTAACATGCAATTAACATGTGTATGATGCAATTAATGTTTGTATCATGCCATTAACGTGTGTACCCCTCCAATTAACGTGTCATACCTATTTGTATGCACAATGTTTCTTATCTTAAGTCATGTCATGTTTACAAAATAATCCAATTAAGATTCATCCAACATCTACACAACTTTCACTCAATTCTTATCAAATTTGAATTAAATCGTAAATAATTTTAACATATGAAAGCAAGCAAAATCAAACAGAATTAAACACAACACTTATAAGTGGTGGCCCACTAATAAAGAGTTCTTTGATTGGCCCATAGGTGGTAGGCTTTGGTGGCTTAGTAGAGAAGACAATTTATGATAAGATACACTAGGGTTTACCCTTTTTCGCTCTTGAGTTGTATTATTGTAAAAATCAGAACGGATGAGGAGAAAAAAAGAGGTCTTCTATATTGTTTTGGCATGTGAGAAGGCAGCTGTTTGGTGAGATACTTAAGAAGAAGTAGATCATTGGTATCTCTTGGGTTTGTAGAGAGTACTAAATTGATTAGGGTTTTCAATTTGTATTAGAACCTAGAGATAATTGTAGTTGTCATTGAGATTATTGTTGTTGGTTGCCAATTGCACTCTTGATTATTATAGTTGATTGATTTTAGTCTGTAGAGATCTGCACTTTGGTTTTTTCCATAGTTGAGAGGAGTTTTCGACATAAATTGCGTGTGTATTAATTTAGTTTCTTGCACTTTATTTCTTTTGCTATTATTGTTGTTGTAGTTCTGATAATTTTCTCCTGTAAGTGATATCAGAGTGGATGGTTTGGCAAAGGACAAGTATAAAGATGGCATTTGGATCCCGTGATTGCCTCCCCATGAAGAAGAGCAAAGAGACTCCTAATGGGCCCACACCAGCGGAGTAGAAGGCCTCTTGGTTACGCCATATACTCGAGCTAATATGAAAAAGACTTTAGCTCAAGGGGGAGTCTAAGCCCAGTGTGGAAGTTCACACTTGAGGGGGAGATTGTTGGGATGTCAAGTGTGAGTAGCAATCCCACATTAGAAAAAGATGAAATTAGTGAGGGCATATAAGTGGAAAAGATCCACAAACCTAATGTCTTAAGGTTTTAGGTTGAAGTGTGGTGTCAAGGCCTACGAGTATGTTCCTCACTAAGCCCAAATCTCCCATGAAAGTGAACTCATTACAACCAACGCATTGATCATCACCAAAGCCTAGAGCTCGTCAACTTCTTAGGGTACTAAAATTTCAGGCACTCCCCTCATTTTGGTGACCGAAATGCAAATGTGTTATTTGCATTGTTGACTTATGCTTACACTCTTGTTGTCTTCATTGTCATCTGCAGTTAGCCTTTTGTACTCATTTCTATCATTTACAGAAGAGATTGGAGAAGAAGGAAAAAAGAGCTTACGATTGAGTAAATGTAATTACTATAATACGTAACTGTACCTTAGCTACGTACCCTGGATCGAACGTGAAAGAGAAAAAATGGAGAAATGTGGAAAGTACCTGATTTCCCGATTCTAAAATTTCAAATGAGCTTTTTGAAGCCAAAATGTGCCCGAATCCACCCCTCGTCTTTACGAGAATCCATCACTGAGATGCGGGCTAGGTCTTTCTACTATTTTCTCAATACGTAAGCTCTCTTAACAGGTCAGAAATTCCTTATGCTTACGATTGATAAAAGCAATTGCATGAGACCTTAACCTATTTATATAGCTTCCATATCGAGTTTTCCCATCATAAGGCCAATATGGACTAAATCCACACTAAAAGGGATACATTTTTCACCCAGATTTCAACCCATTGATTTATATCATTTATTGGGCCACTTTATTATCTTTATATGGATCAAATTACGTAACTTAACTGATAATTTATTTAAAAACTAAATTACAATTAATAATTGTCTACTGTATGGGAAATTGACAAAATTGCCCTTAGGGGCAAAAATGTCTTACAATCTCCCCCTTAGACAATTATTAATTGCAGTTTTCACTCAACTTTAAAAGACAGTTTAAAAACTCGGTTAAGCTATGATGTTGTATTAGTCGACTAAGTTTAAAACAAAACATTTGATTCAAAGATAATGAAAGTCCAACAATCTATCCTACAAGGCTTTCGATACCGAAAAGTATCAAATACATATGTCATGTGTGACACAGATCTAATACAATTACAAATATCTAATACCTCACTAACATGAATGGGAAAATGGAGTATGGCAACTACAATGATACCTTTATAATCAAATATGTATCATCTTCATCTGCAGGTCTCGATTTCTTCAACTTTATACTAAACTGCATTGCTAAACTGCATTAGAGAAATCCTGTTTTCTCTCACTGAATGCTAAACAGCATTAGAGAAAACTTGTTTCTTCTCACCATATGCTAAACAACATTAAAGAAAACCTTTATATTCTCCAACTGAATGCTAAACTGCATTAGAGAACCTTTATGGGACTAAAACTTATATCCCCTATGTCATGTCAAACTTTAAAGATATATCCGTATAAAACTGTATATGTCTAATGACATAGACTCAAGGTTAATCTTTATAAATGCCCAATGAACTTTAAAATAATTAAGATCAACACAAATATTAAGGCTTCTATTTGTATTATGACAATGTATGATAACGCATATTACTGAGGATAACCAATGATCAACTTTATTAATGAACCATCATATATAATAATATATCAAAATGTACAAATATATATGGAGCAAACATAATGATCTTTTAACTAACAGTGTCTAAGGACTTTAAAACACCCATACTGTATACTTGTATTTCAAACAAGTAGGTAAAGTCCTTTAGTTAAAGAACCGACTTATAGTTCCTCAGTCTTTAAATGGTCCAAATTTTAATGTCATCTCTTCATGTCAACTACTTCATGATCAAGAATTTGATCTCAAAAATGCTAAGACCCTGTGATATTCAATGTTATTATTAAACAACATAAAAGCTTGATTATCACATTACAACCAAATGGGTTTAGCCACTGAATCAATCACAGACAATTTAGAAATCAAATTTCTGGGCTAAATCGTCTGTAAAGCAACCCTATAGCATGCACTATGCATGCATGGTCGAGGAAATTACTCGTGCCTATTTGACACTCTTCCACAACATTGTACCATCCGTTAACTTAAAAAAATGTAACCTTAAGTAAACTTTCGATCATCCAGACACATAACTAAATTTGAATATGAATTCCCCTTGAGGTTTAATTCGTTGACTTTTCTATATGTTAACACCCTTGATTCCCTTTAAGTATCTCAACACTCACTTGACTGCATTTCAATGGTTTACATTTGGGTTAACTAAATACTGACCAAATAGTCAAACAGTAAATGCAATGTCTTGCCTAGTACATAGCCAAGCATACATTAGGCCATCAATCATACTAGAATATAGAACATTCCTAATAACCTCTCTCTTTACTTCATTCTTTGTTCATTGTGCCAAAGATTATCTCTCACTGAGAGATTGATGCTACGACAAGTTTATAATTAACCGTATTAAACCTTTGTAACATGTACTGAATGTATACACTTTGTGAGAGGTTTGATGAGTGTTAAGATATGTCCTGGTGAATATGAATACCTAGGACAAAAGATGTCAAGCCAAGGTCCTTTATATTAAAGTTCTTGACCAAACGTTGCTTAACCTTATATAATATGGTCAAGCACTTTGACGTAAGCAATATATCATCCACATGCAGTAATAGGAAGATAATTTTGCTCCCCTGATCTCATAGTACAAGCATCTTTTTTAACTTTATTTTTCATGAAGCTGAAAGAGGTCACAACCTTATCAACTGTAAGGTTTCACTTTTGGGAGGTTTGATGTAAATCATATGTTGATCTGCATAACGTGCAAACCATGTCAGTTCCTTCAGGATCCTGAAATCCTTCAGGTTGTACCATATAGACCACTTCATAAAGGTCTTTATTCAGGAAAGCGATTTTGACAACCATCTAATGTAACTCTTCATCATCATGAGCTACAATTGTCATAATCACTCAAAATGTATCCTAAGAGGATAAGAGAGAAAATCAATATTTCTCCCTGAGTGAACCATCAAGCAATTGAGCTAGTCCATGAATCGATGAACTTGATCCTAAAGTCCTTTAGGTCTTAAACTTTATTTACAACTAACGGTTTTGCAGTTCTACAACAAAATCAACTAGCTCCCAGACTTTACTTTGTTTCATGGCTTGCATCTTATCAGTCATTGCAACCCACCATGATTTTGCTGTGAGTACAAGAACAGCTTCTGTAAAAGTCTAATGTCATAGTCTTGTTTACCTAATAGACTGTGTAGTCAGATGGGATAACAGGTTATCTCACTCTGGTGGATTTTCATAACTGCATTAGATCTTGTATCTCTAAGAACCTCTATGTGTACAGGTATGGGTTCATGTTCCTGTATAGGCACGGTACAAAGACCTAGATCCACCGGATCTAACTGTATGAGTGTCATCTAACTATATGAGTAGCGGATACATCATAATTGTAGTATCCATCCTACTATCATCCTAAGAGTCAAGGGGCCCACCATCATTTTAGACATCATATTTCAGAAACTTAGTTGTTAGTGATTCCACTATTATGTTTCCTCCTTCTTTACAATAAAATCTATAGCCTATAGAGTGGTTAGGATATCTTAATAAATGGCAATAAATTGGAATAAGTGTGCAATTTTTCTTTATAAGGATTATACTATCTCGGTAAGGAAAACCCATACACAAATGTGTGTTAGACTGGGTTTTCACACTTCTAGATAATCAGCTAGATTAGTCTTATTTTACATTGACTTTTTCAAGTCCTTTACGTTGCATTTGGTTACTGTCTTCAGTATGTAGAGACGGAATGAGACAAAAATTTAGAGATAGAACATAACGAAAATTGAAGACAGTGAGGTGCTTGCTTGTGATGGACAAAACAGATAAAATTGTCTCCGTCTCAAGGACATAAATGTGTTTGGTTGCAGTTGACAGAACATAAAAACAATGTCAATGACTAAAATACCCCTACAATATAATATGCTTGGAAATATGTAATTCATTTATTATTTTAAAACGAATTATTTGTATTAGTAAAAAATTAACAAATAATAATAATAACAATAACAATAAGAAATTAATTTTGTATAATAATAATAATAATAATAATAATAATAA
>JAOTAY010000190.1:34726465-34757982 GCA_025629805.1 Erythroxylum baracoense | reverse complement strand
ATATAAATAAAATAAATTTAGTAAATAAAATATTTCACCTTACTTAAATACTATTGGCAAAAACTTCCTTTTATTAATTAAGTAAGGGTATAATGGAAAATACTAAAATATCATGAGGTTATTATTGGAAAGTAAAATTTCTACCGCATAAGCAGTTTCCTACCGCAGCCTCCTTTCTGCTTATCTATTTCTGCGGTAGTACCGCAGTTTTCTCCAACCTGCGGTTGTCAGACACAAATCCAAACGTGTGACTGCGTTTGAAAACTGTGGTAGATAAGTACTTATCTCCACCGCACCGCAAATCCAAACGCAGCCTTAGACCTTTTTAAAACTCTTTATGTTAGTAAAATTTCTAGAGACTAGTTTCTTTGTCAAAACTTGATATTATTGGATATTCTTTTAAATTTGGTAATAGATATTTCGATTTGTTTAAATATAACTTTATATTAGTTATAGTATTCTTTGTGATGGTTTGTATAAATTAAAACTTGATAATCTTTTTACTAAAACTCTATTGACCTTGCATTATAATAATGGTATAAATAAGGTTTTATAAATGAAACTTTGGCTTAATTGTGGTATAAATGTTTGGGTCACATATCTAAGCAAAGATTGATCATATTGGTAAAGAATGAAATCCTTCTAGATTTGGATTTTACTGATCTTGGCATTTGAGTGGATTAATTTAACCTAAAACATACAAAACACATAGTTAAGAAAGAATTTATAAGAAGCACACAATTCCTTGAAATTATGCACACTAATCTATATAATGTACCATTATTTAGTGGATAAAATTTTGTCACTTTATTGTTGATTTTTCACTTTATGGATATATCTATTTTATTGTGTAAAAAATCTTAATTAATCCGATAAGGATGGTGACTATTATAGGAGATTTAATAAAATGGACAATCTCTTAAAAAATCTCAATTAATCCGATAAGGATGGTGACTATTATAGGAGATTTAATAAAATGGACAATCTCTTAGTCCATTTATCAAATGTTTCAAAAAAATGTAACATATATGCTCAATACACAATGACATGTTTATTATAATAAAATAGTGTAACCAAAAGGTATAATCCTACTTTAACGAATATGGTTAGGAATATGATGACTTATTTTTCTTTACCCTTGTCATTACATATGTTTACTTTCAAAATTGTTATATATTATTAAATAGGATTCATAGTAAAGCAGTTCCTAGGACACCTTTTAAACTGTAAACAAAAAGGAAACCTAAGTCAAGGCACTAATATATTTTGGGTTAAGAAGTAAGAATTTATAATTCACATGAAAGGAAATTATATTTAAGAACAATTAGTGGATTCTTCATTGGTTATCTAGAAAATGCTAAAGGGTATAGATTTGTTATCCTAAACATAGTACAATAATTGTTGAAACTAGAAGTGCTAGTTTAATTGAACAAGGTGAAATTAGCAGGAGCTTAGAACCACATGAAGTGAAAATTCAAGAAGTTAAAGTATAAGTTCCATTGCCTATAAATCTTTCTCAAGTATTTACTCCTAGAGTTGTTGAAACTTTTTACAATTTCCACGAGAAAAAAAATACATGACCAAACTCTAAATGATAAAGTCATTATTAATGAACCTATTGTAAATAAGCCCTATTAAATAGCATTATAATGATAAAAAAGACAAAAAAAATATTTGTTATTTTTGATGATTATGTAATTTATTATAAGAGGAAAAAAAGGTGATTTAGGAATTAATAAAGACCCAATTAGTTTTCATACGACATTGAAAATGAAAATTGTAATAATTAGTTAAATGTCATGAAAGAAGAGTTGAAATATATAGATGACAATGAAGTCTGGGATTTGGTCGTAGCAAACTACAAGAGAGTTAGGTTTAAATGGTCCTTTAAGATCAAATATGACTCTTATGGTAATGTTAAACAATATAAAGCTAGACTCATTGCCAAGGATTATACTCAAAAGAATAGTATTAATTATAATGAGACATTTTCTCTTATTTCAAGAAATGATTCATTTAGAATTATTGGTAACTCATTATGATTTGGAACTCCATCAAATAGATATAAAAACTACCTTTTTGAATGAGAATTTAAACGAAAAATATCTATGTAAATCATCCTAAGGGCTTTTTAGTTAAAGGAAAGAAAAAATGATGTGTAAGCTTAAAAAGTCAATATATAGACTTAATGGTATCTCAAATTTAATGATAACATTACTCTTTCTAGATTTAAAGAAAACACCATTAATCAATGTTAAATATGAAGATTAATAAGAACAAATTTATATTTTAGGTCCTATATATTTATGATAACTTGCTTGTTACTAATGAACTTGGTTTACTATATGAGACTAAGAAGTTTCTTTCTAAAAATTTTAAAATGAAAGATATAAAGAGGCACTTTTGTGATAAGAATTAAAATATTAAAGTGATAAATCACAAGAAATGTTAAGATTGTCTTGAAAAGCATATATTAATAAAATTTTAAAGACATTAAAAATGAAAAAGTGTTGTTTCAATTAAAAAAAAGATAAATTTAGTCTTAAACAATGCAATGAATTAGAATGCATAAGAATAGAAAAGATTCCTTAAGTATCTATTATTAGAAATTTAAATATTTAAACCTACATTAGACAATGTTCATCATTTTTGTTATTAGAATGCTAGGCAAATATAGTAATACTCATGGGTTGGAACATTAGAAAGCTACAAAGAAAATATTAAGATACTTGCAAGGAATAAAAGATCATATGGTCACTTATAGGAGATTTAATCATCTTAAGGTTATTAGATACTCAAAGTTAGACCATATAAGATGTTTTGACATGAGAAAAATCTACATTTAACCAAGTGTGTTTTTTAGCTAGAGGAGCAATTTTATGAAAGAGTTGAAGCAGTCTATCACTGCTTCGTTCACTATAGAAGTTGAGTTTATGCCATACTTTAAGGCCACCATTCGTGATTTATGGCTATAAAACTTTATTTTAAAACTTAAAACTGTTAACAATATTATTAAGTTTTTAAAATTTTATTGTAATAATTTTGCAGCACAAATCTTTTCGAAAAAAATAAGTATTCAAAGAGCACTAAACATATGGAAATAAAATTTTATTGTTAAAGGAGAAATTCATAAACAAAGAATGTCAACCGTATACATTAGCATCAATCTTACAATTATATATAGAACCATTATCAAAAGGCTGGTTGGCAAGAAATTTAATGAACATGTAAGAAGAATGGAGCCATTAACAAAAGGATTATTGACAAAGACATGGACCATGATTGAATAAAATATTATTATTAATGTAATTTAAACTTTGAACTAGTTATTATTTCTAATATTTAATTATCTTGCTATATATATATATATATATGATTATGTAAAATTTAACACGGTCGCCATTTAAGAGACATTATTATTGAATCATTAAGATTTATCTCATTATAAATCATATTGAGTTTTAAACTAACTTTATGATACATAGAAGGGATTGTGTCACATTTAGGAATGTACAAATGCTATGATCCTCTCTAATTTTTACTTAATTATGATTAATATTATGACTAAAAATTTAGAGGATTTAGCTTTTAGTATATGCATATATGTTATATTGTTAAACCATGATTATGTTATATAGTTTAAGCAAGAGATTGTTAGTTAATTTCATTAAATGGATCATATTTGATTTAATGATTTAAGTGTTTAATTCTTATTAATTTAAAAGTTTATATAATAAAGTATTGCACATCTAAAATTTACATGATGCATATCACATCCATACAAATAAATCAAAAGAGCATTAATTTATTTTGGCATAACCTTATAATAGTTTTAAAAATACGTTACATATCAAAACTCAATATCTAAATACAGCAAACTAACTCTTATCGGCTTTCTTAATGGATCTCATTGCACAAAAAGGTATAATAGAGATGTTACGGCTGATGATTTTCAGAAAGTTCCAAAAAAAGGGCAGCCCTAAAATGGAAGATGACAGCTTTCATAAGAATTATTTTGAAAGCCTTTAAAAGATAAAACAATACATTTAAACTAAAATTTAGGCATGTCCCAATACCTTGCAAAATATAAATTTGAATTATTGATAAAAATAGTGGATTTTTGGGCTTACCAATAAGCCTAACCTTAGTCACCATTTGGAAGAAGATAACAAACTTTTTAAAATATACAGCAATTTTATAATAATCTCTAGCTAGCAGATGATAACTTTAATGTAATTATATAAGTGCAACGCGCCTAAATTAATGAACATAATTTCAGTACCTGTTTAGTATATTTACACCAAATGAGTACCTAGCTAGCATTACTGATGCATGAACTTATTTACTTGCACGTTATGAATTTTTCAACCACCTCTTCCCATTTTACTAAGACGAGCTCATTGGTCTTTATCAGCTACAGGCCATAGATTTCAGTTATGATCAAACGAGCAGTGCATCATCGGCTAAATTCTCGGTTTGTTACGATTTTATGTTCGTAACAAACCGTGATGCATGCTAAAAATAAGTATAAGTATTGAGTGTAGGACACTCCGCCAATATTAATGGCGGGGTGAGAGGACATGTACCCACAACGGTGGGGTGGGGCCAAGGTATCCACCCCGCCGTTTACAATGGCAGGGTAATGCCAAGGTGTCCACCCCGTCGTTTACAATGGCGGAATAGACCCTAAAATGATTTTTAATTATTTTTTGATTTTGTTTTAAGGTTTAGTTTTTTTAGAGTTTAATTAGAGTTGTCGTTTTTTTAGAGTTGTCGTTTTTTTAGTATAAAAAGTTTTTTATTTCAGAGTTTAGTTTTATTTATAGTTTAGAATATCTAAAAAAATTAAATTTGAAGTACAAGTTTTATTTTTTTATGTTTTTCCTTTATTGAATTTTTTTAGATGTTCTAAATCATAAATAAAACTAAACCTTGAAATAAAATTTTTTATGCTATAAAAAACGACAATCCTAAACAAAATAAAACCTTAAATTAAACCCTAAAATAAAATTAAAAAATAGTTAAAAAAACCATTTTAGGGTCTACCGGACACCTTGGTATCTCCCGCCATTGTAAACGGCAGGGTGGACACCTTGGCACCACCCCGCCATCCACAATGGCGGGGTGGGTACACGTCCTCTTACCCCGCTATCAATATTGGTGGAATGTCCTACACCCAATATCTCTACTTATTTTTAACATACATCACGGTTTGAAACATAAAATCGTAACAAACTGAAAATTTAGCCTGCATTACCTTGAAGTTTTGTACTTTTAAAATATTGAAACACGAAAGTACTTTATCAAACAAAAGGAACTTAAAACATCTGATCAAACTACTTGTCATAATCAATATTAACTTCACATATTGATTAGACCAAATATACACGATATAAAACTGTTCGTCCTAATAATTGATATTGCCAGAAAGCTATCAATTCCAGACAAAGAAAGGTCTGAATTAATTGATAATCATGTTCATGTGTGTATATAGAACATCCAGGAGATATCATAACATCAATGGGCATAAATCTGTAAAAAAGAGCAAGAAATTATTCAATACATGGAAGTATACAAAGGAACAACCGTTAATGTTTGCACATTCTAATCTTTCTACATCACTAGAACGGCAGAGGATAAGCCTACAACCAAAGAGGAAATGACGCTGAACCTAGCGAACACGGCAGTGTTGCCCTCTGGAGCAGGAGCTCCACTCGGCGGCTCACTAAATGAAGAGGGAGTAGTAGAGGGTGGAGATATAGTGGGAGGGTCAGAAGGCGGCGAGGGAGGAGAAGGAATCGGAGAGAAAGACGGTGCTGTCAGTGGAGAACCGGTGGGGACCGCTGCCGGTGGAAACAACGGTGACGGTGCATGGACGTGTATTGGCGATGGTGCAGGCGCGTGCAATGGAGACTGTGGCACGGTGGTGGAAGCCATTAGGGCTGACACTAACACAAACAACGCAACCCTTATGTTTGCCATTTCTTTGTTGGAGAAATCTTATGACAAACTAACGAGAGAGAGACCAATCAGAGTAGTAACGAACTGCTTGAAGTGTGAGAATGGGTTGAGAGAGAAGGGTGTGTGTATATATAGAGAAGATATGCAAGTTCGCGTACAGATCAGTTTATTATGTTTGGTAATGAAATCAAGTTATGGAATACGGATCCATGAACTGTAATTTCGAAGTTTCACACACGTACACGACTACGGATATACGCACCAAAACGCGCGATGCATAAATTTATTATTCCTTTTCTTGTTTCTTGTTTAACGTGTATCATAAAAACTGTATCTCTATTTATTTGTGGTAGAAGTACAACATATAATGGCTTTTTAACGTTAAAGATCTGAAAGATTGAACAAAATATAGGCAAAGGTTTGTCTGATTAAAGAAGAAAACAGAGGTTTGGGTGTGATCCAATGATAAATTGAGCTAACTATGGAACAAATAATATTATTATAATGAAGGTCCCGGATGGTCGGAGTTCAGGTGGTGGTGGTATGGTCGGTAATGGGTGAGAGCACTACTATGGTTGCATTTTATTGAACTGTCAAAAGGTTCAACTTTTCGTGCAATAAGTTGAAGTTGATTTTCAAACTGATTTTTTGGGTTTTCGAATTTAGTGTTGTTCACAACTAAAATACATAATAATGCCTTTAGAGTATACGAGAAATAGTTACGCAAGCTAATGCCTGAAAAAGAACATGATAATATCAATAGAGAAGTTGAAAGATACTTTCCTCGAAGGTTCAAGAAATATGTAAGTTTTCACTTACAATTATTGAAATGGTTGAATTAACAGATCAAATTATTCAAATGAAATTATACTATTTAATATGATTTTTTTGTAGGCCTCAGAAAATCTAATAGAGAACAAGTTCATATGTGATCTTGTGAAATGACCATTGCGAACTATTAAATCATATTCGATGTATTTCATTAATGGATAGAAATTTTATATAGAATATCATGGTCGTAGCATAACAATAATAAATAGTGGGGTTTGCATACATGGGGAATTGATGGATTACTATAATAAAATTATTGAGATACTTGAAATTGAGTACCCTACATCACCAATAAAGTGGAGTGTGATGTTTAAGTGTGACTGGTTTGATCCAACTCCTAATGTTGATACAAAAGTGCACAACTGATACAATCTAGTTAAAATCAACCAGCGAAGAAGATTTAGCCAATTTAAACCTTTCTTCTTGGTGATGCAAGCAATCTAGGTATATTATGTTTCTTTCCTAGCTTACGTTGAGATAAGTCAGATTGGTTAGTTGTTTGTAAAGTAAAACCTAGAGGTGTTTTTGAATTACATAGAAAAGGAGAAAATAATATAACTGAAAGTGAAGCGTTTCAGGAAGATGTTTATGAAATAAATGTTTGTTTTACATATGAAGAGAATGAACCATTGAATGATCCAAATAATGAATATGTTGAAATTTTTACTAGAGAGGATGAGGAGGGCGAGATATTTGAAAAAGAGCCTAAGTTTGATTCTAATTCTTCAGAAAAAGAAGATGATGATGATGATTTTGATTTACAATTAACTGATCATGATAACAATTAATTTTTGATTGTAATAGAATATTATATGAATAAATCTATTATTGCATCAACAATATATTGTTATATATTCAATTTATATTTTTATATTACTAAAATATTCAATAAAATGTGAATTTTAGGTTAAAAATATGCAACTAAAGAGAAAACAGGATATGATGAAGCCAAGGTTAAGGTTACATGGTTTGGAGCTAGTTATTTTCTAGGTGAAGCAGCACATGTTGTAGCTACTACAGAATCAGGTATTTTACTTCCAGCTACTACACATCCAAATGAGGCATCATCTTCTGCACCTGCTGCTACAGCATCCAACAGTCCTGCTAAACTATCCAGCTATCCTACACCATCCACCACCCCTATACTGATAGAGATATTAGTAAACATTGCGGATGAAGAAGGTAACCTCCAGCCTAGAGTTAAAGGAGTAGATGGAAGAACGTACGTCACAATAGTCTACAATCTGTGAGTGAAAATACATGCATGATAAAACCATAGGTTTATACTAAAATTATAGGTTTTAATTTGAAAATGATCTAAAATTGCTTATATATTAGTTTGGTTCCTTCTGGAATGTGCTTAAGAAACATGACATCCAAGTTCAAGGAGAAGATTGATCTTGAGAATTATATATAGAAGAATATCTCTCTGGAGGCAAAGGATTTTTTATTATCAAGAGTTTGAGGTACAAAAAAATATTCTTTTGTATTTTTATCTAATTTATTTTATACATTAATTAGATAAATATTATAGGTTATAAGTATTTATAGTATTTTTTTCAGAAAGAATTTTTCTGAGATTCCAAATTTGATGTGGTAATTTATAAAGTATGGGAGAGGCGAGCTCGTACACGTTATAGAGACTTTCTTAGTGCGCTACACAAGACTGGTGTACGACCTCCATATATATCTAAAGAAATATGGAGTTGTTGGTAGTAGTATTGGACATCACTCGAGCCAATATCCATTTCAAAGAGTAATTCTGACAACAGATGTGGAGGATTAGGGGAAGAGCATTTTCCTGTACACACTGAAGGATCTATTACCCTCCACGAGCATATAGAGAAAATTTTAAGTATCTACACTTTACATTTATATTCTGATTTTTTAATTTGATATATTTCAATTTAATTTAATGTGTGAATTTTGGAATAAAATATATGCTTATTATGGATAATGATAATGTTATAAATGTATGATGCCATATATGACTGTGTTTTTGAGTTACTTTCTTTGTTCAACAGGGGGTAAAGATCATAAAAATAGAGGAAACTTTATCGAAATTTTTTAAAATTGTAGTTCACTTATAACATTTTATTCTAATGCATGAAAAGTCTATAGGCAGGAAACCTACACTCCGTCAGCTCTTTTTGCACACTCACACTAAGAAGCATGATGGTGTAACCGTCAACAGTCAATGTAAAGAACTTAATGTATGTGAAATTTATGCTTTAATATTAATTCTTAACAATTATCAGTTATTAACATAAACATTGTCTCTTGATAGGACCAAATACAAGAAAGCATTCAATGATAGTCTCGGAACTACGAAACTGTTGATGAGAGTTAGACATATCTTGATGCAGTCCATGGTAGGGACCGTCATGGAAAGATCTGCAGCGTAGATTCATTTGTGAACACGTGCTATTCGCAATCCTCCACATCCAATACAACTACATCCAGTAGGCGGTCGACATTTAATGAGAGAGTCATTCAGCTTGAGATCACAGTAAAAATGCTGGTAACTCAGTTGCAACAGTCGATGAAGTATATAGCCCAGCTCCATAATGAGGTGGATGAGTTGAAGGGAAGGGGCAGCACCTTATCGCACCAGTCAGACCATCTGCCTTCACTAACTGCATAGTTTAGTTTTGCTACTCTGAAGTCATTTTGTATGAATTACATATTTATTCTTGTAGATAATAATTTTTTATTATCAATTAAGATAATTTTTACTTTATATTATCATTCAGTTTATTGTTTAGATAAATTAAATATAGAAAAAATTCAATATATTATCACCAAATAACTTTAGAAATTAAATATCAATCATAAGATTACCAATCAAAATTGAAAAATGAAAAAAACAATATAAGTGCCTTTACTGACAGAATAAATTTTCTAATGGAACTTCAATAACTTGATTGTCACTAAATTTACCAACGCACATATAATATCCGTCACTAAATTTGCTATGTTCTAACTTATTTTCAATACTTTGTCCGTCGGTAATATTTACCGATGGACTTAAAATTTTTAAAAAAATTATTCGTCAATAAATTATTGAAAGAATATTTCTATTTCGTCTCTAAAGAATACTGACGGTTGTTTCTCCGACGACTCATGCAGTTGGTAATTTTCATCGGCAAATTCACTTACTGATAGAAAATGTTCACATTCTTTCGGTAATTTCCATCGGAAAACATCCATTTTCTTATAGTGTAACTGACCGTAAGAGCTTGAAATATCTACTAGAGCAAAGAATATCAGCGTCATTCCAATAGAACTAGTTACCCAAGCTTATAGGATACGGTTTCAAAGTTACATATCAAAGTGGAAAGGAGAATGTAGCGACAAATACATTATCTAGGGTTTCAATTCTTATGTTGTTAACACTTAAGGTTTCCCAAGTTCAAACAATGTTAATAATAGAAGATATTAAAAAGGAGTGGAAAAAGGATGCTACCATCTATTGCCTTAATCAAAAAGCTAGAGGCCCAAAAAGTGCAATTAGGGAATTATAAATAGAAGAATGACATGCTAAGGTGGAAAGGAAGATTGTTTATTGGATATGATAGGGAACTCAAGAAGAAACTGATATCTTTGGCATATGACAACCCATAAGGAGGGCACTCTAGTGTTACAATAACCATCAAATGGTTACAAAACCCATTTCACTGAAAACAACTGGCTAAAGATGATCGAAATTATGTAACGAAGTGTGTTATTTGCTAACGAAGTAATTATGATCATGTAACATGTACAGGGCTTTTAAAGCCGCTTTCCATACCAGAGGGTTTTGGCGAGATTTAAGCATGGATTTTATCGAAGGATTGTCCATTTCTAAAAGGCAAGCATGCATTTACATGGTAGTAGATAGGGTGAGAAAATGTTATCACTTTGTGGGTCTTGGACATCCTTACATAACTTAAGACATCGTATAAGCGTTCATTGATAATGTTTTCAAGCTTCATGGAATGCCAGAGTGATTATGATCCTTTATTTATAAGTGCATTTTGGTAAGAGAGTTAGAAAGACAGCGTAATGAAAGAAGATGATAGGCACGCACCAACACAGTGCTCACACCTCTGGTGTATATTATTATAAAAGTATAGAGTTCGTTAAATGACATATAGGTAGACTAGTTGTAACCATACACGTGTAAAGTAATGATACAATATGTATGGAAGGAATATTACAACGTAAATTAATCATCTGTTCTAACATTCCCCCTCAAACGAGAGGGTGCTGAAACTAGTCTGATTTTGGTACAGATTTGAGTAAACAGAGAGTGAGTTAATGCCTTGGTGATGCAATCTGCTACTTGATGAGATGAAGGTATATAGTGAATGTTGATAAACCCTGAACGTATAAGCTCACGAATAAAATGAATGTCGATCTCTATATGTTTACTGCGTGCATGTTGTACTGGTTTGGAAGAAAGAGCACGAGCAATGATATTATCACACCATATCATAGACGGTTGTTGTAAGAATAAACCAATTTCTGACAGCAATGAATAGATCCACTTAACCTCAGCTGCACCATCTGCTAGAGCTCGATATTTAGATTCCATACTTGAACGAGAAACGACTCTTTGCTTACGAGAGCTTTAGGAGACCAATGTATTTCTAAAATATACAAAAAAACTAACCATGGATTTTCGATCGTCAATGTCTGTGGCCCAATCTGCATCAGTGAATGTTGTCACCTGAAGAGTTTTAAAGGGATTGATGCATAGACCTAGATGACAGGTACCTTTAAGGTATCTGAGAATGCGTTTTACTCCTTGATAATAAATGTCAGTGGGATGAGATAGAAATTGGCTAAGTTTATTCACTGAGTAGGCTATATCAGGTCTAGTGGTAGTAAGATAGTGAAGAGATCCAATAGCTTGTCGATAGAGAGATGGATCTTGCATGGGTTTTCTATCATTTTTAGTGAACTGACGACCAGTGACTATAGGAGTGGGTACCGATGCACAATTCATCATGTTAAATCTTTTTAGGATGTCGAAGGTATTTTTAGCTTGGCTCAAATGAATGCCCATATTATCTCTGCAAATTTCTATCCTAAGAAAATAGTATACAGGACCAAGATCCTTTAGAGAGAATAAGTTGTTTAGCTTCAGAACTAGAGACTTTAGGTAGTTGGGATCATTACCTGTGATTAGTATGTCATCAACGTATATGAGGATTAAAACCCTGAGCTTTGTTGTGCGTAAAAAGAAAAGTGAAATATCACTTTTAGCATTATGAAATCCTCAGCTTAATAATGTCAACCGCAACCAATCAAACCAAGCATGAGGTGCTTGCTTGAGTTCGTATATTTCTTTCATCAGTTTGCATACATAATTTGGACGTCAATAATCACAGAATCCTTCCGATTGATGCATGTAAACATTTTCTCAAAGAATACCATTAAGGAACGCATTATTAACGTCCAATTGTCGAATTTCCCAACCGTAGGTGATAGTAATGGTGAGAACTATCTGGATTGTTGTTGGTTTTATTACGAGACTGAATGTTTCGCCATAATCAATTCTTGGTGCCTGCTGAAATCCTTTTGCGACAAGTCTGGCTTTGTGCTTGAGAATGGATCCATCTAGCTTAAGTTTGTTTTTGAAGACCCATTTGCAATCAACCAGCTTCTACGCACCGGTGTAAGGAACAAGAATCCATGTCTTGTTACGTTGAAGGGTTATGAATTCATTCGTCATGGCTTGTTTCCAGTGCGGTGAGGTCAGGGCATCTGTGACATTTCGAGGTTCTGTGAACTAAGCTAAATGGACAGATTTTGCTGAGTGAAGCAAGCTAACAAATGGGTATTTGGGTTTGTGTATTCCATCCTTTGCTCGTGTGGTCATTAGATGTGTGTTTGTTTGGATGGGTCTTGCTTCTTGTTCATTTATGCTTTGCTCGCTTGGGCTTAATTCATCTGTTGAAGATGACTCGTGTCTTGATGAATGAGGCTCCTGTGAGGAGAGTATAGCTGTTGGAGAATTATTTATTGCGTCAACCTGTTCGATGTTGAAAGATTCTGTAACATTGTTATTCTGGAGATTACGGGTGTTCTCTCTATATGGAGTGATAATCAAAGGGATAATGTATTTATTCTCAGTAGATGTCATTTGTCAATTTAAGAATCCTTCAGTGCTTGGAAAAAATGAAGCATCGAACACAACATGTCATGAAATGTATATCTTTCCTGAGGAGCTGGGACATCTTGATCCCTCCTATTGAGGAGCTGGTCCAAGATAAACGCATTTCTGACTGTGGTGTCAAAACTTATGCTCGTTATATGGTTTTAAGCAAGGATAACATGCACATCCGAAAGGCTGTAGGGTTTTATACTCAGGTTCTATGCCATAGAGCTGAAATAGTGGAGTTAACCCTTTAAGTGTGGGTGTTCGTAGCCTGTTGATGAGATAAATTGTCATTTGAAAAGCATCTACCCAGTATGTGAGGGGTAACTATGCTTGAGCTAGTAACGTTAAACCCATTTCAACAATGTGTCTATGCTTATGATCTGCTCCCCCATTCTGTGCAGAAGTGTAAGGCAGGTGGACCTCATTTCGATTCCAGCTGCTTGTGTGATACTTATAAAGGGTTTGTATTCAGTTCTATTGTCACATTGGATTGTTTTGATCTTTGTATTAAAAAGATTTTCAACTTGTACCTGAAACAGTTTAAATGCGTTCACAGCTTCACTTTTATGTTTCAAAGGATATAGCTAGGTATATCTACTATAATCATCAACGAAGTGAATATAGAAACGACGATGACCACTTACAGATTGAACTGGTAATGGTCCCCAAATATTCGTATGAATTAACTCCAAAGGAAAAGAAGCACGAGACACAGATTTGGAAAAAGGTAACTATTTAGATTTTCTATATTGACATGCTTCACAAATAAAATTCGAATGTTGAAGATTCACATTGCATTTATTCAAGATTTGCTTCAGAACTCTGTCACTGGGATGTCCAAGCTTGTAGTGCCATTTTAGAAATTCTTTCCCTTTCTGTGTGAGTGACTCCATATTACTCTGAGCCACCGGAGAGGGTCCGGACATCTGATACATTCCTTGATTTTTTATCCCGCGCACCAAAGGATGACTTGTCTTCTTGTCTTTCACATCACAACCATCATTAGTAAAATGAACATCTATTTGATTGTCCTTAGTGAGTTTATTAACACTCATAAGATTTTTAGTCGTAGAAGTGATTGGCAGTACATCTTTAAGATGAAGTCTGGAATTAGATATAGAGAGAGATGTAGACCCTATTCCAACTACGCAAGTTGGTTCTCCAGTGCAACTGTAAAGATGAGTCTTACCTGTGTGAGTAACATTCTTCAATTGATCAACGTATGGAGTCACATGATAGTTTGCTCCACTGTCCATATACCATGATGATAGATCGGAGATTTGTGAATAAGCATAGCACCCTTTTGTTGAGTTGGTATAAAACGCTTATGGAGCGGAATGGTTTCCAAAACCTCGACGGTTCGATGGAGGTTGAAAATTTCTGTTGAAACGATGATAGCAGTTTGCGACCACATGTCCTAGTTTCTCACACAGATGACAGTATGATCGGTTTCCACTATTGAAACCTCCTCAATTTCCTTGGCCTCTGCGTCCTCGAAAACTACTACTTGATCCTCTCCAGGAACCTTGCTTGATAGTATTATTTGAGGTGTGGTTAATAATGTCGTCACGTTGAGCAACATTCGCAGAGGGTTGAATAGATAGAGTTGAGAAATGGTTGAGTTGCTCCAAACGACCCTTGAAGGCTAAGAGAGCAGACTATGCTTCGATCTAGGTAAGGCTAGGTTGATCTACCAGCTTCACTACAATAGCATTATAGTCTGAGTCGAGACCGTTTAATGTATGAAGAATTAGATCTTCTGTCGCAACAGGAGCTCCAGCCAATGTGAGTTGATCTGCGACGCTCTTCATCTTACTGATATACTCATCCATCTTCATTAAGTTTTTTCATGTTTGATGAAGCTTTAGCTTGAGCACTATAACACGTGACTTCATCGACGTACATGTGAGTTCACGTGCACCAGAGTAGAGATCACAAGCTGTGTGGCAGTGTAGCAGCTGAGTTCTAACTTCTTGGGTCATTGTGTTGCGTAACCAACCGACTAGCAGTCGGTCTACAACATACCATTCTTCAAAGAATGGATTTGGAGTCATTTCTGCTCCTTCAGAAATGAATCGAGATGGTGTCAAGGCTGAGCCATTGATATGTGATTCAAGAAGGTTTCCTTCGATGAGTGGTAGAACCACTGATTCCCACACGAGATAGTTTCCTCTATCTAGCTTGATAGAGGTTGTTTGGTTGCAAGAGTTAAATAGAGAATATGTTTTGGAGGTTTGGGTAGACGGGATTGAAGTAACAGGAGATGTAGAAGACGCTACTGAAGAAGAAGCCATTTGAGAGATGAATATTCTCTGATACCAAGTTAGAAAGACAGCGTAATGAAAGAAGATGATAGGTATGCACCAACACAATGCTCATATATTATTATAAAAGTACAGAGTTCGTTAAATGACAGATGGGTAGACTAGTTGTAACCATATACTGTAAGGTAATGATGCAATATGTACGGAAGGAATATTACAATGTAAATTCATCGTCTGTTCTAACAAAAAGACATTTAGATTACAAGGCGTTAGTTTGAGGTTCTCCACCTTTTATCATCCTTGAGATGGAGAATTTGAAGCCATTAATAAGATATTAGAAACATATCTTAGGTTATTTTGTAGTGATGATTCGCAAAAATGGGCATTTTGGCTGTCAATGGTGGAATGGTGGTACAACACCACCCATCATGCAGCCATTAACACGAACCCATGTAAAATACTTTACGATTACCCTCCTCTCCTCTATATTCCTTACGTAGCTGGGGATTCTCGTAATATCTTGATAGATTATGCATTACAAGATAGAGAGATGGTGCTCCAAACAGTAAATTTCTACTTAAACAGAGCACAAGATAGGGTGAAGCAGCTTGTGGACAAAAAGAGAACGAGAGGGAAATCGAAGTAGGCCAGTGGGTGTTTGGCAGACTCCAACCTTATGGCAGCATTCCATACAAAGAAGAACGAATCAGAAACTAGCTCCACTGTATTATGGCGCATTTCAGATCACTACAAGGATTAATAAGGTGGCTTACAAGTTAGAGCTTCCCAAAGATTCTTCCATTCACACAACCTTCCACGTCTCTCAATTAAAGAAATTAATTTTAGAGAAAACACCCCGATCTTCACGAGACAGGATACTCTGTCTAATTTTATGGTGTCTTATTCTGTCCAATGAATCTCAGTCATTCATTTATGCGGGTCCCGCATTTATTAATACGGGACCCACGCGGGACCTACATAAATGAATGGCTGAGATTCAGGGGACAGAATAAGATACCATAAAATTAGACAGAAGATCTTATCTCGATCTTCACAACTTCCATCGACGGTACCCAACACAAAAAGGACACCAGAAGCAATACGGGGAAAAAGGATGGTCAAATGACAAAATAGCGCAGTAACTCAAGTAGTGATGCAATGGTAAGGAGAAACCAAAGAAAGAGCTACGTGGGTAACTCTGTTCAACTTACAAAAGAGGTTTTTGGAGATCAACCTGATAAATAAGGTGGCTTCTGAAGGGGCCGGATGGGGATGTTACTAGTAATAAGTAATGAAAGAAGGAATGCATGAGAACGATATCGAAGAGAGAAAGCGGAAGAAGAAAGAAGACAAAGCAAAAGACGTCGAAGGTTTAAGTATCAGTGAATAGAATAAAACGCGCCTTAGTTGTAAATGTCTTAACACACCATGCACGATTGTAACAAATGCCATTATCATAAAGGTGTCATACTGTTAAATAGTTGTTGTAACTGTGTATGTATGTATGAAAAATCTGAAGTAAAACATATCTTATTTTCTCTTTCGTTGTCTTCTTCTCTACTCTAGTACTCATTTCTTCCTACATTCTGGACAAATACGAGTAACAGATAAGAGGGCAAAAGGCATCTAAGATGTGCACCAGGAGAATAGGGTTTCTTGAAGAAGAAAAAGGAGTGTTGGCTAGAGGGTTAGGTTATTATAGGTTACGAACAAGGAAATCTTCCTAATTAAGAATATCTTTATTCTAATTAAAATTTAAATCGTTTTAAATTTTAATTAAATTCTAAAATTAAACTGGTTATTTTTCTTAGTTTTGATTAAGATCTGTAATTATATTAATTTTGAATTTAAATTTACAAATTTGTTTCTTAGAATTAATTAAATTAAAATTAATTAGTTATAGTCATCAAAATTTAAAATATATTTTCTTTAGTAATTAAGAAAGATGTTTCTTAATCAAATTTATTTGCTTCAATTTTGTTGAGATAAATTAAATTTATTAGAAGCAATCACACTAAACAAAGGTAATTTCTACTTGGAACAAAATATAAATATAAGAGAAACAAATAATTGATTATTTATCATGATAACTAAATAAAATCATCATTTTAATTATTTATTTGTTTACTCCCACTATTTTATTCAAAATAATTTTCTCTCACTATTATTCAGAGCTTACTGGAATAAGTTTCTCTGTTCAAATTTAGTTAATTTTGAGTTTGCTTAACAAACAAACAAAATTTAAATTGGGTATATAAAAACTTTATCAATTATATCTCAAATGACGCTTAGATTTGTTACGTGACAATTATTTGCAAAATATATCTTTTATGTTATTCTTAATCTTATCTTTAAGTTCATGTGATCATAAGCTTAGTTATCTAAATCACACAAATTTAGTTAAATATGATCCGTTATTATTATTAGATTAAACAAATTTAAGTTAAAGTAGCCTTGAGTTTTCTTAACAAGACTAACAATAAACAGAATTATGATTTATTCTTGTAACAATGGAAGATAGTAATCACATTCTTAATTTATGTTTAATATTTTAATAAAATATTTAATTTTTAGTCTTAACAAAATATATCAAATGTATAATAAAATATGCAATTTATGCACACATAATCAAATTATATGCATAAAAACAATTAAGCCATGTTCAATTCTAGTTATTGATTTTCATAATCTAAACTAATATTTTAACTCATTCAATTATTAAGTTAGATTAAATTCATTGATTCCTAAATGAATTAAATTCTTATTCAATAATTCTCAATAAATTACTCTTAATTATAGTAATTTACAAAAACTCCCTTTTCTTAAATTTATGGGTAAGACAGTCTAATTCAATTAGAAAATTATTTATAATCTAATTAGAAATTATTTTTCTTAATTAAAAATTATTTTCTATTATTAAAGTAAATAATTTTCCTTTCTCAAAATTAAATAAAAACACTTCTAGATTTAATTAAGAAAGCCCTTTAGATTAATTTCTTAATTAATTAGAAGTTCTTTTCTCAATAAGTTAGAAATATATTTTCAAAAATATTAAAGCAAGCTCATTTTTCTTAATTAGTAAATAAAAATAACTTTCTAAATTTAATCAAGAAAAAATCTTATCTAATAAATCAGAAAACTTATTATTCAAATAAATAAAGAAACTATTTCTAAATAATAGAATAATAATTCTCTAAATAAATAAAATATAGTAGTTTATATGGCATTAATTAAATGAAACAATTTTTGCCATGAGTAATTTTCTAACAAGTTAGAAATATTTATAGCATCTGTGAGTTCTTGGCGTTAAAATGCTTCATATGAGAATACATTTTGCGTAAATGATTTAGATAATTATCATTTTGTTCTAGTGTCAGTGTTGCATTTCTGTATGACCCTTGTATTCTTACAATATTCAATATAATAAACATTCTTTTTCTTTCAGTCTTTGATGTTAAATTTATGATGAAAAATATATAATTATAAAAAATAATTCAATAAATTTAGCATCATTTACTTTTAATAAAATTATTCTTTTCTCAAATATATAATATAAATATTCAATATAATTCTATTTTTATTCACTATTTATTGATTTTATAAAATTATAATATTATTAAAACTTTTAAATCTTAAATCTCTCTTCTTGTTTATTAGAATTTAAATCTTAAATTCCAATATTTGTATTTGTTTAAAAAACAAATACAAAAGAAGAAACTTGTAATGATATGGCCATGGAATATTCAACGAAATCGGGCGGCAAGAAGTGGCCAGCCTAAAACCCCTCTAACTAAAACGGTCCTATCCCTATACAATTCAGCTCTATTCACGAAATCTTGCTATGTAAAACATTCATGCTAAAGATTGAAAGCACTTTCCAAAATTATTCAGTAACAGAAGGTAATACTGAAGATTCTAATCCATTAACTCCAGTAACTACATGGTGAAAAGGATAAAATCAAGGTAATTTTCTTCTTCTTCTTCTTCTCTCCAGTGATATTATTATTCAGCGGAAATGAAACGGTTCTTTGTTTTTTGGGAATTAGAAGATTTGTTAAAAGCAATAAGGACTTGACAAAGTTGCATATATAACTGGGATTCCTCATATTCAATTTATACACCTTGAGGAAAAAGAATGGATGTAATCATAATCTTGTTTTCAAGTTAATACAAAGAGCAAAAGATCTCAACTTTGTAAATCATATCCATTGGAGGGCTTCATTGTTCTCTATTGTCAAAGCAGCGAAAGTTTAACTGATTGGGGGATGCTCTATTCGTTTAACGTAGTATCTGATGTAGTGTCTACTGCAGAGGCACCGTTGCTGTTTATCAGGTTACTGAAGCGGCCATTGAATTCCGCTCCATATATATGGCCCATTTTAACACGTTTGGTCTCCAGGTATCTCTTGTTTTCCGTGGTGATCGGTGTTACTAGAGGAACTCTACCTGCAACTGTCAAACCATAACCCTTCAAGCCAATGTACTTTGCTGGATTATTCGTCATAAGTTTCATTGTCCGCACACCCAGATCGCGTAAAATCTGCTCCAACAGATTTAGCTTCAGAAACATTTTAACGGTGGAAAATATTCACAGAAATACTAACAAGTGAGGTTTGAGTGTGAAAAGGATGGAAGTTATTATCTTATGAAACAATTCCAACAGACAATTTCCGTAGAAGATTGTTAAAACATCAACTAGGAATACCTGAGCACCAATGCCATATTCTCGTGAATCAACAGGAAGTCCCAGTTCCTCGTTTGCTTCCACTGTATCTCGACCAGCATCCTGTAGATTGTAAGCGCGAAGCTTATGACCCAAACCAATGCCTCTTCCTTCATGGCCGCGGAGGTATACTAGTACACCTCTGCCAGCAGCCTCAATCTGCTGCATTGCAAGTGCTAGTTGGTTCCCACAATCACATCTAGCAGATGCAAATATGTCTCCTGTGAGGCATTCCGAATGCACCCGCACAAGAACATTCTCTCCATCTCCAATTTCACCCTTTGGGTAGCAAAATTACTTGTAAGCAAGTAGCTTTTAAACAAAATAACACAAGCATCATGTATGTTGTAACACAAGCAAGCAGGATATAATCAATGTTATCACTCTCCACAGTTGCTGGAACTTCAGCTTGTGTGAATTCGCATATAGACAGAAATAGGTGCTCGTGCCTAAATGACTAGCTTTGGGAAAACCAAGTGGTGTTTCACTCATTTGAATATGAAAAGACCTAGAGTTAGATCCCCTCTAGAAGTCATCTCCTTCAACCATCTCCCTTGATTTAAAATCCTTATATTTAACTAGTTTTTGACTAAAGAAGAAAACAAGACTTTAATGTACGAGTATTTCACAAAAGAATCAAACAAGATAACAGCAGATTTTATGTATGGTCAAGATCTCTCTTCCACGTCAAGTTTACCTCTCTCACTTACAGATATCCTGCAACTGTTACATATAGGAAATTCAATTAATCATATGGTCTATTCTGCAACTGTGATATATATGAAATTCAATTGATCATATGGTCTAGCTTTCAGACTGGAAATAACAGAATTTCCATAAACTTATAATAAATAGGAAACCTGCTGTCTACTAGCTAGAACTTGATCACAGATAAGACTGAAGTAAATAAGCAGAAAAGTGAAGAATCAATAGATCATTGCCGAAAGTTGCAAATACTGCTCACCTTAACCATGGCAATATGCTCTATACCATCTAAGACTGATCTATAACAGTAAGCTGTGAATGGTCCCCACATTGTCGGTAACCGAGCGGCAGATGATTGATCTACCAATTCATCTCTCTTCCTCCTATACCTGTGAATTGTAATCCACATAGACATCATAAATGATACTATCAGGCTACCCTTCCCATGAGGATTATGCATACAGAAAGACACTTCATTTCCACATATGGACTCAGCACATCAAACTCTACAAAAAGATGATAATCAAAAGAAGCTCAAACCTATACGTGGAAACCATTTAAAATGCATCAATGAAGATAGCCTTCAAACCAAGAACATCATGTAGAAGCAAAATAAGACATTGGTCCACAATAATTCCACGCTCTTAATTAACTTCTACTCTCAAATGACTAACTTAAGTGTTACCGACCAATATTAGTGAGCAATATAACTGTGTATCATTAAACAAAAAATGCAAATGACAGCTAAAGACAACAATACAATTTGATCTTCATAACTGCTATATTGTATGTTCTAACTTGATCGACACATAAGCAGAAAATTCAAAATAGTAACTAAATAGCTTCAGTTTATTCAAAGGCATCAATGTTTGCTTTTCAACAGAAAAATTCATTTCCTTTTCAAAAGAAAAAGTCACCCATTTAGTTGCATATGAGGGATCAACCCATGATTAAGTTCCAAAAGTATAGTGCTTCCTTCCAAGATGATTGCAAAGCAAATAATCTAAAAGAAGAAAAAGATAACCCACCTAATTAGATCAGCAATTGAAATAATTTTCAGATTCTCCTGCAGTGCAAATTCACGAAGTCTTGGTAATCTAGCCATGGAGCCATCATCATCTACAACCTCGCACAGAACTCCAACAGGATCAAGTCCAGCTAAAGCAGCAAGATCAACTGAAGCCTCTGTATGCCCAGCTCGTTTTAAGACACCACCCTCCCGGTACCTCAGTGGAAAAATATGGCCCGGACGATTGAAATCATCAGGTTTCGAATCTTTGGAAGAAAGAGCTAACACTGTTGTCGCCCTATCATGAGCAGAAACCCCTGTGGATGTACCATGTTTGGCGTCCTACAAAAGCAGATGCAGGGAAAAACAGAACTTACTAACTGCCACATAGATTAACAGTATGGCATAAGATAGTTCAATATCCCAGTCATGCTGCCAGGCATCCATACTTTAAGGCCTATTCTACTTCACGAAAGGTGTACAGAGAGCTTTTCAAGGACCTTTTTTGCAGTTCTAATATAAGAATGGAATTAATTCCTCCATCTAATATAAAAAATATTTCTCCACTTGGAGATATTTTTTGGCTTCCCATGACGAGAAGCTGAAGGTGTAAAACATATGTATTATATGAGTATAATCACTTCCGAAAAATGACAACAGGGAGAAGAAAAACAGAACTTCCCTACAAAGGAAGTTTAAACTTCTCAAAGGGACTCAAACATCCTACCGTACGATTGTCAATGCTCCAAATAATTTCATACTCCCCATGACTTGAACAATTTGTTGCTCTTTACAAGCTTTACTTTGTTAAGAAATTCATTTGCCAAATATTAACATAATATGGAGAAAACATCAACACTACATTCGTTTTTACTCAAAGGAAGATTCTTATTGCTTCCAGTAAAAAGCTATCCATGCAAACATCATTACTAGCACACTATAAAATTTTCCGGATATGAGTAAAGTCAGAAAAACACACACCACTGTAATTGTGAATGCAGTACGAAGCTTTTCATCATTTTCATTTTGGGAAACCATCAAAGGGAGTTGCAGCCTGTCTAAATCTTCTCCTTTCATGCTCACACAAACTATTCCGGTACCATGCTTCACAATGAAAGCCATCGCTTCAGGTGTTGCCAACTCTGCTGCCATGATAAGATCTCCTTCATTTTCTCTGTCCTCATCATCTACAACAAGCACAATCTGCAACAGTAGATCCTAGTCAAATAACTGAAAGAAAAACTATAGTTTAATAAAGAACTTGTGAAAAATGAAGTTAAAGAAATGGTACTGAATAATTCATTATCTACATAAAGTTGGGCAAACTCATAACATAATTACCTTGCCTTGGCGAATGTCTTCAATGGCCTCAGGTATGGAAGAAAAACCTGCTGTGGGGCGATCCAGATCGAATTCATCATTCTTAATGGGGAAAACATCCCTAATCAGGGTGGTATCAACTGACAGAGTTCCAAGAGTTGTTGCATCACGATGTACCTCCATGCTGACTGAACCAGCATTAATTGCAGCACGCTTTGCGGCAACATTGTTGCCATTAATATTGGACCGTAGCGTACCTTCATCAGATATTAGTGCTGCTTGAGTTTTGCCAACAGCCTTGATGCCCAAATGGGTTTTACAATCATTAAATCGGATCAAGGTGAAATCAGACGTGTATCCGTTTACAGAGAAGGCATTCGTTGGATGTAATCCATTGAATAACTTGAAGTTTCTGCCAAATGCCACAGACGAATGCAGATCAACACATATCCCATACCACTATGAATAAAAGATTTGATTGGTAGAGAAAGAATAGCGGCAACATAACCAAAAAATAAAGTGCGACTTTATGAATCCAAGCCAGGAACAATTCACAAGGTTTATACCTCTCAAGAAAATGTTAATTACGTGAACAATCATATCTGCATTACAAACGACTTATGAGGACATCTCAAGCAAGAGTGATGTTCAGAGCTTTCAACTGAACCTAAGATAAGCATTTCCAATTCGGAAAATTTTCGGTATCTAATTTCAAGATACCAGAATGCCTGGCAATAAAATTTTGATTCTTTTGAGTAAGCTTGGGCGTTTCCAACCTAACAGAAGAGTGCTCATTGCTTACCAATATTTAAAAGGCTTCCACTTAATTCATTGTCTTCCTATATAACCAACTCCATAAAAACACCTGAATCAATTTAAAATATCGGGAAGGAAAACATCCCATCTTTGACACACCAGATAATGAACCGCAAGGGTCAACTAATCTATCAAGGACAAAACTTGATCACCAAAAATAAAAAGGAAAAGTAAGCTCTTCGAGACAAGGACTAAAAGAACAAACTGAATAACCCTCATTAACTAAAATGTTCAAAGCAAGAAACGTCAAGCAAAAGCGAAACGATCATCTATTAAAAAGCTGATTACTAACGGTACAAAAAGAATGGAACTTTCGAACCCAAAACAGCTAAACATTGAAACCCAAATGGAAATAAACAAACTGAGTACTCACTGAGGGCATGAAACAGATTTTCTCGGAGTGGTTGTTGAAGGGCATGAAGAGAAGTTGATGGACGCCATTGCTTGTTTTGGCTTCTTTCCTCTAAAAAGGTAACGATATTTCTGAATTATAATGCCAAAGACGTCTCATTCGCGTATATTTATAACGGCTGACGATGTATGAAGAAGAAGAGCAGTGGGCAGCGTTGAAGAGGAAAAAAGATGGTAGGAAACTAATGAAGAAACGGCGAACTTGTCCACAGAGAAGGGTCTTACACGCGGGTGACAGATAGGCATATGACCAACCATGTTTCGAGATCAGGGTCTCGTGTTTCGAGAAAATCTGTGTTTAATAAGGGCGGCTTGCCGAGCTGTCCGCTTTCAACCATTTCCCATTTTTGTGTATTTCTTTATTGAACACCAAGTTTTGTTTTGTATACATTTGTTCAAGTCCTTTTCTTAATTTTTAATCTTCAGAAATACGAAAGTACCAAAATTGACCTAAGTTTTAGGCTTCTTTCATCAGAAACACTATAATTAAAGTTTAGGATTCGATTCATAAGTATAGGTTTAAGAACTGCACACATGATTATGTGATTTTAATATTGTTTCCACTTGATTACTCATGATTCTGTAAGCTTTGAAATAATAGATAATTTATGGGCAGAGAGAGCTGAAATACTTGAGAGCTTTCTTGCCCGCATTTATATCTAACGTTTTTTAATGGATACAGACAATGGAATGTGGCCAAAATGTGGGCATCTGTACTCAAAGATCTGATTACAATTGCGCATACGGAGGGAAAGATACTGTCGGGAAATTTGTGGGATTGATATCAAATCAAATCTCCTGTTTTATTTATGATATTCTAATTATATTTTATTAAATTGTATCCACATATTTATATAGATCTTATATAAATATATGGATGAGATTTAATACAACAGAATTAAAGCAGAGTAATTGGAACAAAAGATTTGATGTACTAACTCGGAGGTAATTAGCGTATTTTTTATATTTTTATTTTAAGATAAAAGTAATGATTAAAATTTTTAACTAATTAGACCAATTTAATTGTAAAAATTTTGAAATTTTGAAAATTTTGATTTAATTTATTTTAATAAATTTTGTTGTTAAAAATTGATTGTTAAAAATTGATTAATTAATAAATTAAATTAATAAATTTTTATAAACTAAAATAAATTAATTAATTTTCATAAGTATACTAAGAGTAATTAGGTACGGAAATCTACCTTCCTTATTTATTACAGTATTTTTAGAAAGTGGTCAGATATGCAAATAGTTTTAAATCTAATTAACTATATTTTGAACTTAATTGATACATTCCTTGTAATTTGATATTTTTTATATCAATCTTCTTAATTATTTTTTAATTATCACATGATTTTTGTCATATTTTATGATTGGTTTATTTATATTTAAAATAGTTTAAATTTAATACTACTACTTCATCATAAAATCATTAAAAAATAACATAATATAACATAGAAAGTAATGTGTTTTTATCATATTTTTTATTGATTTATTTATTTATATCTAAAAGAAAATTATATTAAATTTTAATACTAAACCCTCAACATAAAAGTATTAATAAATAAAAATTTAACATAATATAACATAGAAAGTAATGTGATAACTAAATAATATCACATAAAGATAAGTGATAATTTTAAAAAATAAGAATTGAAATGAAAATAAGTTAAATCATACAAATCTAACGTACTTAAGTTTAAAATTTATTTATAGTAAACTAGCTAAAAACATATGAGGATAAACCTTAGAGTAACTAGTAAAGTTGTTCCTTTGTGACCATAAGGTTAAATATTCAAGTCATAGAAATAACCTCTTTATTTTAAATATAAAATGTATTACGTATGGATACGAATTTAATTAATTCCATACAAATGTATATAAAATACATGAAACATTAAAATTAAGATGTATTAAATGCAAAAAGGTCAACTCTCTTGAACTTAAGTTTTTTCTTCTAGATTGTCAAAAAGGATGGCCTTCAAATTGATCTCATACGGTTTGAATTTTTTTTTTTTTGTCAATGAAAGCCATAAAAATTCATTCAAAGCCAATTCAGGGTTTTGAAGTGCTCGGAATGTCATTGAGAAATGAAAATGGTTCCAAAGCCTGTTCCTTCAAATAGATTAATTCGGTGCTTTCTTTATAAATTATAATCATCTTTTGACGCCAAAATTAATTAAAAGAATCACGTTGAGTGATTAACCATGGAGGACTCGGTCTAAAAGACAAATTAAAAATAAATAAACCAACATCATCAATGGCTTTTATAGTCTAACTAAAACTCATCAACCAATCGCATGAGATGGGGTGACCTTAGCTACCTACTCGACGGGTGCTGAAATGAACTGGAAGCTAAAGACGAAAACAGTGGTCGCCAAGCCTTGTCATGTTCCCCCACACGTTAAACGCACCCAAGTGACCCTCGTCATGCATCACGTTTTGGACTTCGACCGTATGGGGTTGGAGGAATCCTTTTTGTTTCGGAAGTTTTGACTCTCATATTGATGGAACTTGGAAACTTACACTCAAATCTTTTTTTTTCTTTTAATTATGTTTTTGACGATTTCATAATATCCTATCATATCTTGCACGTGATCTAGAAATTAGGTGCCTCAAATTCATTCAAGAAAATTAAATGGAAGCAATCATCGGGTCTTGCGATTAGTAGATAAGATATTTAAAAGATCGCGTCTATGAATAAGCAAACTTCAATAAAGTCATCTTTTACCATCTGGTGAAAGATTTCGTGTTGGAGACCATCATCCGGTCCAAGACCACATTAGAAGAGATATACAAATGTGACTCTCCAATTCAAACATTTGACGTATTCATATGCATGAATATAGCGCACTCTAATTGTCAATGATATCTGTCCAGATTCAATAATTTCGTTGTAATTGTCCAAATTTTATAGTATCACTGTAATATTCTTTGTAATTACATACCATCTTTAGATTAAAGTATTCTACGATAATTAGGGGATATTTTTTGATGTACCTATAATTACAAGATTTGATCATTTGTACATATTCTATATATTAAAGGCAGAGCCCAGAGTTTTGGGGAGCTTTTACACAAAATTATGTCTTGTGTTCTTAGTTTTGTTATGGTATCAAAGCCCCACTTCGTTCATGGTGAATCTATTCTTTTATGAGTCTTAATTTTTTTTGGGTTAGATCTTGAAAAGGGGGTGATTGTTTCTTGATTCAAAACTTGTGGGATACTTTTTCTTCTTTTTTTTTCGAATCTCATTCATGGACAAGATTTAGGTAGCTTGTGTCAAGTTTTCGGGTAAAAATTACTTTGCTTGGGAATTTCAATTCCAGATTTATGTTCAAGGAAAAGAATTATGCAGGCATATTAATGGCACCAACACTAAGCCTACAAATCCAATTAAGGCGGTTGAATGGGAAGTCCAAGATGCTAGAGTCAAGAGCTGGTTAGTGCAGACTATGGAACTTGCTATTGCTGTCAATCTACGACTTTATAAGACAGCCAAAGGTATGTGGGATTATCTCAAGAAAGTTTATGACCAGAAAAACTCAGCTAGGCGTTTTCAGTTAGAGTATGAAATTTCTAATTATACCCAAGGGAATCTATCTATTCAGGGATATTATACTGGTTTTATCACATTATGGACTGAATATACAGAAATTGTGTATGCTTCTACTTTTGCAACCTCTTTAGAAGATGTTCAGGCTCTCCACCAGATTAGTCAGAGGGATCAATTCTTGATGAAACTCCAGACTGAGTTTGAATTTGTACGTGCTAATTTATTGTAACGGAGTCCTTCTCTATCATTGGATATTTGTTTGAAGGAACTTCTTAGAGAGGAGCAATGCCAGTTAACTCAAGCTATTTTGGAACAACATAGGGGTTCTAATGTTCTCAATGTTGTGTATGCGGTTCAAGGAAAGCAGCAAGTTCGCGATATGTCCAACACACAATGTTATAGTTGCAAAGCTTTTGGCCATATTACAAATCAATGTTCTCAAAACCTACTACAAGATTAAGGGACATATTATTTCAGAATGTCAAAAACGTCCTCAAAATCGCAATTCTCGTGCTTTTCATACTTCTACTATCAGTGATGTGACTGACCGTCCAGACGTTGTTGCTACTCCTGCTTCTTCACAACCATCAGCCTCATTTATTACTCAAGAGACTATTCAGCAAATGATTATTTCAGCTCTCTCTACTCTTGGCCTTATTGGTAAAAATACATCTCTATCTATAACTTGGCTTTTTGACTTGACAGCTTCGAATCACATGACCCCTTCTTTTGATGATCTTATTAATATCAAAAAATACGATGGCAACTTGAAAATTGAGACAGCTAATGGGGATCATCTTCCCATCACTGCTATTGGTGATATTTCTTCTTCTCCATCCATGAAACATGTTTTTGTCCCTCCTGATTTATCTGCTAATTTATTTTCTGTTGGACAAATGATAGAAAATAATTGCAAAGTTGTTTTTTTTCCTTCTGATTGTGTTGTGCAGGAGCTGGTGTCAGAGAAGACAGTAGCGGCGGGACCTAAATGGGGTAGACTCTTTCCTCTTCATTTTAATGTGCCGACCAAGCCTATGAGTGCAATTTCTTTGTTTTGTAATTTTGTTCAAGATGACTGCAAGTTGTGGCATGCTAATTTAGGTCATCCTAATAATAGAACTCTTCTATCCATGTTAAAATCTGGAGTTCTCGGTAATAAAATTCCTTTTTCTTATAAAGATGTCACCTTCTGCAAAATGGGCAAAAGCAAAACTCTTCCTTTCCCATCTCAAGAACAACATTCGTCTCATTATTTTGATTTAATACACAGTGATGTATGAGGGATTTCACCAGTCATATCTCATGCCCATTACAAGTACTTTGTGACCTTTATTGATGACCACCGTTGTTTTATTTGGGTATATTTTTTGTGATGTAAATATGAAGTTTTTGATTTTTTTTCAAAAATTTCTAGCATTAATTCCTTCATTCTGATTCTGGAGGGGAACACATGTCCACAAAATTCCAAGATTTTCTTCAACAAAAAGGAATTATTTCTCAACGAAGTTGTCCATATACACCCCAGTAGAATGGAGTAGCTGAGTGAAAAAATCGTCATCTTCTTGATATGGTGCATGCCTTACTTCTTGAATCCTCAGTTCCACCACAAATTTAGGTTGAGGCTCTATCCATAGCTGTCCATTTAATTAATCGACTTCCACTACCTACTCTTGACCATCAATCACCATATTTTCGTCTTCATTGCCAACCACCTAAATATACTCATTTACGTTCTTTTGGGTGTGTTTGTTTTGTCCTTCTTCCTCCTCGTGAACGAACTAAGTTCTCTGCTCAATCTGTTAGATATGCTTTTCTTGGTTATGCACCACACCAAAAAGGCTATATATGTTATGATCCTACTACTCAAAGAGTTCGAATATCTCAAAATGTAATATTCTTCGAAAAACAATATTTTTTCCCTCTTTATGGTTTTACACCCAACTTCTTGTCTCACTCTCTTCTTCCTTCTTTTGAGGAGGAGTCCAATTCCTATGATATTGTCCTTTAGTCTCCTATTGCACGATTTAGGCCTAGCGTTGTGTATGTAAAACGAAAGAGGAATGAGGGCTATTCTGAGGGACCTCCTCAAGCGTCTTCACTGCCACCAGCACCTAACATAGAGCTTCCCCCACTTCCAAGGTCCACTCGAATCGCCCATCCTCCCAACAGGTATGGCTACTCTCCTGAGAGATTTGGTATTCATACATCCTTCGTTTCAACATTAGCCTATATTAGTATTCCTACTTGTTACTCACAAGCTGTTAAGCATGATTGTTGGAAACAAGATATGCAACAGGAGCTAGCTGCCTTGCAATAAAATAATACTTGGGATATTGTTTCATGTCCACCGTTTATCACTACCATTGGTTGTAAGTGGGTGTTTTCTGTCAAAATTAAATCTGATGGATCTTTGGATCGCTATAAGGCTCGACTGGTGGCCCTTAGCAACTGTCAAGAATATGAGATAAATTACGAGGAAACCTTTGCATCAGTTGCAAAAATGACTACTGTTTAAATAATTTTGGCTATTGCAGCTTCTCAAGCTTGGCCTATACACCAAATGGATGTTAAAAATGCATTCCTTCATGGGAATCTAAAAGAAGACATTTACATGTGTCGTCCTCCATGTTTGACTACTTCTAATGCTACAGATGTATGTCGCTTGAAGCGCTCATTATATAAGTTAAAATAAGCCCCTCGGGCTTAGTTTGAGAAATTTCGACAAACACTTCTTCAGCTTTGTTTTGTACAAAGTCAGTATGATCCTTCCTTATTTTTATGAAAGACTTCTCAAGGTGTTGTCCTTTTACTCATCTATGTAGATGATATTTGAAATAAATCACTTGTTATTATAGTTAACGTAATATGTAAGAATACATAAGAAGGGGGGTTGAATTGTGATAAATCGTCTAAGATTGAAATCTTTAAAAACTTCTTGACTTTCTTGAAAGATTCAGACAATTTACAAAACAACGTACTTAATTCGTTTGAGTAATGTAACAGCAGAAATAGTATCTATTCTTCTAACAACATGAAATTAAATAGATAAAGGTTAGACAATATAACACCATGATTTATACTGATTCACCCTTAACTTTAGGGTTACGTCCAATCCTCAGAGTATATATGCGATTTCACTATCTCTTTCATCTTTTACAAGTATTATTTCACACTTTCAGAGCCTCTTCAGGTCTCTTTCACAAAGTATTATTTATCTGCTATCTTAGCTTCTTCAGGCTGTAGCCTTCCCTTTCATTGAAAAGATTTTGAGTTTTCTAAACTCACGTTACAGGTCCACCTGATCTCTCTTCTTTCTTCTTTTCACACAAGCTATTTTTACAGTATTGTAAGTAAAGAATTGAGAGTTAAAGGTTTAGAGTTGTAAGGTTGTGTCTTGTGTATATTGTATATTTTTTGTTGTTTATGATTATAAGTGATATTTATAGTCTAAATCTCCAACGGTCTTCTTGAAAACTACTTGTAGAATCTTCAGAGATCAGTTGTTAGTTGAGTCTTGTAACCAACTCCAACTAACTAACTAACTGACGTTATAAGTTGTTCTTCAATTATAATGTCTTGATTTGTTTTGTTCTTATGTCTTTGCTTCGTCTGATGTCTTCGCTTCGTCTGACGACTTCACTTCATCTAATGACTTCGCTTCGTCTGATGACTTTACTTGAATATCATCTTGACTTAATGATTTGTGCCTCTTACATTTATCTGCACACTTAACAAACTCATCAAAACAGTTCACACACTCTTCTATTATTATT
>JAOTAY010000190.1:34683772-34712102 GCA_025629805.1 Erythroxylum baracoense | reverse complement strand
TTTTAAATTATTTATTTTTAAAAATTAAATATTTTTATTAATACTTTATTAATAAATATGATATAAAATATTAAAATAAATTTAAATAAAAATTTTATTTTTAATTTTTATTTACTGTATAATTATTATTAGTAATTAAATATTTATTTTATTTTAAAAATAAGAATTAAAAAATTATAATAAAAGTTAAACTAAACAACACATTTAAAAATATTTGAAAAAAAGGGGTGAAAATTTAAAAAAATTTTGATTTTTTAAATTAAAAATTGAAAATTTTGCAACTTAGTCTCTATATTTTTAAAAATTTTCGGTACCAACCGGTATTTAGCTGATACCAACCGGTACTGACCAGTATTTAAACCCGGTACTAAAATTATTATTTTGGTACCATTTTCTAGCTGATACGGTACAGAATTCATAAGGTTGACATTGCCTTTCTATACCAAGGTTAATTAAAAAAAGACTTAAACTGGTAAAGTTGTTTTTTTTTAACTATAAGGTCACAAATTCATATAACAAAAATAGTTTTTTTTTGTAAAAATATAAGGATAAGGCTATGTATATTACAACTCTCTTCGGACCAGCAAAGCGGAGAACTTTATGCACTAAATATGTTGACGTTGACGTTGATCTCAAATTTAAAAAAGTAGTAATTAAAAACTCAAAATTTTAAATTTTTTCAAGTCTAAGCTAACGTTAGTATCTCTGTTAATATTGCTAATGTGTTGTTTAAATTAAACTGTATTTTTAGTGAAAAACTTTAGTAATTTAATTAAACTTAATAAAACTTAATTAGTTAGTTTAATTAAATCTGTCGTGTATAAATATTAAAAATATCTATCTTGTACATTTAAATTTCATACTATAATTACAAAATTAACAAAGTTTTGATTTTTTTTAACTAAGCCTTTTATATATCACGCGCTTACTTCATGTTACTCCGCATATCATATCATTATCGTAATGGTGTTCCAGTACGAGTTTCTGTGGAAAACCTCATTTTGGATGTGGACCTATAAAAGCCATGTAGTTGTTTTGAATTTGATACCACCCATGGCCCTAGGCTTGGAATGTTACTTGTGACGGGTGAAGCTACGAGGAAGAAGAATAGTTCATAATCATTTCAATAACAATATAAAGTCAGGAAAAAAATCAACTGATAATGAAGTAATTGTACAAAATAGTTGGAAAAATATTTGGCCATCTGTTTGGTCTGATGAGTTAAAGTTACAATCCAAGTGACTGAGATGGCAACAAATGTAGGAGTTCTGTGTGGTCAATAAAATCGGCCAAGACCAGTTGTATCAAGAGTGTATTGAACTCTTATGCTCTCTGTCCCTCTCTCAACGTATATACACCCAATAGTCAACGATGGTCATGCCAAAACAACTGAAGAGGCTCCAACCTCTTCTGAATGATTCAAAGAAGATAATGGGGTGGATCAACAATAATATCAACCCAATTTGGGGAAGAAGACTTCCCTTTCAACAGATGCTTGAAGACATGCCATGACTTTAACCAACGATAACCAGACAAAAGGGGCACAACAGAATGCATAACCAAAAATGGCCAAAGCCCTTATAATCCCGCTTGCATACCATGGACATGCCATAACCAGAAGAACACCCGATATCCCCACCCAAGGTGTTAAAACTTGTAATGTTGGCAGCATAAATGCATTGATTGCGACAGAGCTAAGCGCGAATGAGCCCAGCAAATACAGTCCCCAGCCAAGAATTGGATGAATTGTACAAGGGATGACGAAGAAAGGTAATACGTAGGCTGCCAGGATCGACCATATGGCCAACAGTTTAAGACCAACTTGAATGAAGGAGATGTTCTTGTCATTCCGTCGATAACAAAGCTTGGAGATACTTGGTCGTGCTAGCCGTGTCACAGCTATTATACCCAAGTAGACAATCGACTGTATAATTACCATCGGCAGTTCTGCTCCATATCTACATAAGGACCTGGTGTTACAATGTTTTTGCTAAAGAAGAAAAGAGTAGGTTGAGAAATGACTTTGTATTTACCCGAGATTTTGACGACGACGTTCGTGCCATTGAAGGCCTAATGGTAGAACAGGCCAAGACCACCAGTACCAAGGTTTCAACCATGGTGCACCTGGGAAGGTAATCACACTATTTGGTCCGCATGGTACATTCCATCGAAGTCTAAGATCTGAGATCAAACATAAACTCATGTTAGATGTTGTAAGGTGAACATTGTTTTGAAGTTCTTCAAGCAACTAGTGGTATTTGATCTTATACTCACAGTAATAAGTGGCATCCATTTGGTAGCCTAATGGAAGTCTGTACTGCCCGCTGAGTCTGGTGCCATTGGAAGGTGGATTAAACATCGGCTTGTCAAGCAAATCCGGGAAGTAGCCACCAATAAAACCTTGATCTGCACCATCTGGGTTATCTCTGCCAACCCCTAATTGATGAATCATGTCGTTGAAAACTACCTTTGATGGCTGGAATACACAAATCATTAGCATAAAACAAATTGATGTTTCTCCAAGTTTTGCAAGTAAGAACCATCATAACTTGGATTAACAATGGGCTTAAAATAGGTTTGACAGTTATGGCCTACTTAATGACTTGTATGCATTGATTTTTTGTTATTTTACATATCAAATAAATGACTTGGTTCATGAAACTCCAAGAGAAGTAAAAAGAGAACTCACCTCTAACACGAATAGGCCAGTGTGGAAGATACACGGGTTGATGAAGACTGCACAAAACTGTCCACACTGGAACAACTCATCAGTCTTTTGCAGGAAGAGGTTATCAGCATCGAGCATGACCACCCTCTCATAGTCAACCAAGTTCCACGCATAGAGCTTGTTCAGTGTTAGCTTAAATCTCCTATCAAAATTGGGTTGGCCCTTGTAAGGATTATTCAAATTCTCCACTCTCACCACCTTGGCCCCGTCTTCTTGCTCCCTGTATCAAAAATGCAGAGCTTGTCAATCACTTGAAAGGCAAACTGTTGATGGTTCAGCCCTTACAAATCATGAGATTGGTTTGTTTTCTGAAGTCCATGAATCTTAGATGTTCATCAATCTCCAATATGCCAATTATCATTTCATACCCAATATAACAAAGTTGGACAATGAGACTATTTGCGAAAAGAAGCCACAGAGAGTACTTGTTCAACATTTATTTGTCACGACTGGAATGGCCATCTGAAATCATGGCACATGGTAGAGATTTTAAAATAGCATTCAACATGTTACTTAATAGCTGTCTATATCAATATGAATGGAAATTCTGTATCCGACATATACAGTTCCCGACCCCATTTACTTTAAAACCCATAATAAAAACTACGTGTAATCCAACTTAGGCTAAGTGGCCATATAGAAAATGTAAAAGGTCAACAACTACGTCTTCTGATCGCACCCAAAGAACGGCCCATCTGTCTCCGAGTTGCTTCATTTGAAAATATCTCTTTACTACTAAGTAGTTAAAGGCAATCGGGTAAGGTAGAGGTACGGACGTCCTCACAATAAAAGATGATAGAGTAGGCAATGGTGGTTGGTAAGAAAAAAATTGCTCTCATCTAACACAAAAGTCTTCCCTCGTTTGGAAGAAGAACATTGGGGGTATTCCAAAATCCAAATACATGTGGGTCAGGTCAGGTCCGGTCTCTCAAAGAGCTTCACACTTGATAGGAAAGAAAAAAGATGCAAGATTTTCCATCGAGCAAATTCCACTAACTCTTTTTGTTTTCGTTAAAAAAAAAAACCCTAGAAGAAGCAAGAAAACTGCTAAAGCGAGTAACGTTTTTTGTTTTTAGTTAAGAAAAAAAAACCCAGAAGAAGCAAGAAACTGCTAAAGTGGGTAAACCCCATTAATGAAATAAACAGCTCCTGCAAGAAGCAAGAACCAATTAAAACCCCCATAGCAAAGAACCAATTCCACCATTATAGACCTTTACTATTGACACCCAAATCGACCCTAGTGAAAAGCTCTAAACTTTCCAACTGTTATTCACCCCGTTAAAACAACCGACACTAACAGCGTTATAAACAGGAGTATTTGCTCCGGCAAGATGATAACTTTAACCTTGTTAAAGTAACCTGTCACCCGGTGACCAAGAAACGCCGGCCCCGGTCAATGGCGCTCACAAACAACTAAAAATTAAAACCCTGGAAATAGAAGGTGAGATGGAGAGACTTACAGGGCTTGAACCCAATGGACAGGTACGTCGAGAGAGGCAATGACAACGAGATCAGCGTCCACTTGCAGACGAGAAAGCGATCTGATCATGACACGTGTTGCAACATAGAACTCGTAGTCTCTCGGGGTACCCATGTACATCATCGTGGCGTACGCATATCTGTGCCGGCTCGCAAGCTCCTTCTGTTGCTGCTGGTTTCTGCTTCTGATCTCTCCAAAGGCCGCCGTCCCGTGAACAAACAAACCCAATATCACCAACAAGAAGCTGCTCAACTTCATCTCTCTCCAACCCATCAATTTCCTGTTTAACAACTCCCTCTTTTTTAAACGCGAAAATATCTTGCCTAAACAACTTCTTACAAAGCAGTCTCTGTTTTTCGGCTCTCTTCCAGGCCTCTGTCTTCTGTTTCTGCTTTTTATGTTAAGTTGCTAGCTTTAAGGCAATACATACGTATATATAGGAAAACTGATTGAAAACTTAATGACACGGAGAAAAGGCTCGAAGTTGGAATCTACAAAAGAAGCTTACAAAGCGAATATTATAAGCATTTATGTAAAGGTAACAAGGGCTTTAAAAGCGAGAGGAGGTTTTTGGTTGTTTATATAATGTTTCAAATCGGATTTAACGAAACCAAAGAACAATGATCCTAGCTGTTGGCGAGTGACCGAACCAAGCAGCGATTTTGGCAATACCACAAGTCCTTGTTGTCCCAGCCTTTTCTAACATAATTTGGTCTTTGAAGTGTTCTTCATTGGCAACTTCCTCTACTAGACTTGACATGTGGAATGCTGTGACGAAGATTCTTAAGTTAAGGAGGTTGGTTTGACAAGATTTAGACTAGGTTTGTTTTCAGGTTTTTGCCTTTATAAAAGCTAAGTATGCTTTTTCCCTTTAACTAAGGAGAGTGCTTGTTTCCTTCACGTTACTGGGATAAGAAGGACTAGAGCCTAGGGGTCGAATAAACGAAATGTGATTTTCTTTTAATTTCTGCCTACCGTTTTTTGGTGTTGTTTCATGGTAATAAGTTACTTTTTTTTTTTAATAAGAAGGAGGCCGAACAGTAAAGTTACACAATTACATTAGTCAGGGTCTTTTACAATCCGGCGCTTTGATATTTGGGTCCCAAAGCATATATATTGGAAGTATATTCTTGGGCAACTAAAATATTAGGATAAGGATGCTAACAAATAGTCATCCTTTTCAAAGTGCAACAATGTATCTACAGGAATTGGTTTTTGCAGTTCATTTCAAAGTTACACCTCAAACTTAACTGATCAAGAATGTGCCTAGCACTCCTGGCCTGAGAAAGTTTATGGTGGGAAGAAGCATGAACCATCGATCAGTTGACTGCTTCCACTACTCCAAATACAAATGCTGGGGGTAGAAAAGGTCAGCTCCTGAGCTGGAGCCGAATCACGAGGCTATGCAACGCGGTGGTAACACATGGTTCATGACTTGTATGTACATTAGTATTGCAAGTATTGTGATCTCTTTTAATAATTGATAAAACAAATTTGTAATTACACGACGACAACACTTTTTTTCATTTTTCTTAATCCAAGGATAACGTGACATCAGATTAAGCATCTTCAATAATCCACCCTGTCAAACTAAGTAAAGATAGAGGATTTTTGAACAAAATATTAAATTCCCACCTCTTTAAAGAAAAGTAGAATTCATGATTTCGATGATAAAAAAGATGAAACATATTAATTTTTATTGAAGAGTTAACTTATAATCGAACTCCACTAATGATAGTAAAATTTATTAAAGCTTAGAGTTGAAAACAATCTTATTATAATCGAATTGAAGTCATCGATCAAACCCTTGTTTTTGTCCCTTTGTTCTTAAATTACCTTCCACTAATGTCAGTTTCCAACTTTCTTTCTTTTACGCTTTCTCCTATACGGATTAGCATCAAAATGTATGTGGTGGCCTTTCACTCGCACTAATGTTGGGTCAGGAATTGAAAGTATACAAAGATCAATTTCACTTCCACTCGTGGGAGGACAAGTTTGGTAGAAATATATATGGACTAATATAATCGCAATATTAATTTCATATTTATAACTATTAATCGAATTGTCTAATATATGTACTTATAATAGGATAATTAATAATTTACTAATTATATTTGAGGTATATAGTAGTATTTTAATAACTAGATGTTGGCCTATTAAAATATAGTTCATATCATCCTTAAAAATGACACAATTAACCTATTTTATTCCTTAGGGTAGAACATGTTACAATATATAACATATAGTAAGGTCGTGTATATACATATAGTGTGTGTGGATGTGAAAAGGAGATTTTAGTCTTCTACTATTAGCTTTCTATTTTGCAAAAGGGTGTTCTTGTTTTAATAGGTTGTGCTAAAGGATGGAGAGAATCTACCAAGACCATACTCAAAGTTTCGGATATATGTATTTTCTTTGTGTTGTTATGCTCTAAATAGAATAGAGATCTTGGTTGTGTTGCATTTTTGAATATCGCCCTTTAGGGGTGGTGGAGTTGGTAGAGTGGCGGAGCATTGAGCCAAAAAGTCCTATGTTCGAATCTCTTTATTTACGCTCTCTCGATCAAACATGTCATATAAGATTTGCTTAGCATGAAGTACCCAATTGGCATAATTTACAAGCTATTGTTTCAATCCGAAAATTTGTCCAAGATGCATATAAAGGATAATAATTGCAGATTTCTATGTTTCAAAAAAAAAAATTGTGAATATAGCACAAGGTGCCCGTTGCCATCTCAGAAAGATCATCTTCATTGACATTAGATTTACAGTTTTATCAATTGGCCAGTTGCGCTATGACCATGCACGTTCCAGGTGCCAATTCCCTAATCCTTATTCCTAAGGATATGCTTTGCACTTATCTATAAGCTATGGAACCTATTATGCTGTATTAGAAAATTAAGTGATAATATTAATGTCAGGCTGATGAAGATCATGCGGTTGCAAGCAAAAGGCCGGCATCTCCTTGAAATCAGCAAAGCGTGTTGTGTTGTTGCACACCAAAGATTCCGTCCGTTGACAATTTTAAATATAGAATATGACAAGTTGTATTATTTCTTTGAGTTTAGCTTCAAGGTTCGATCTACCCCAACTGAAGAAAAGGATAAAAAGCTATGCATAATGAGAAAGGTTACGTCTCTAAGTGAACCCTTACCAGTTCACGCAAACCCCCGAAGGGAGAAGAAAAAAAGGAAGGAAACTATCTAATTAATATTTTGTAGCATTAGGTATATTTACACCAGAAGTATTATGTATTTTAATTGATTAATAAGCTAGATGACAGGAGGATATAAATTAAGGATAGTTTGATTCCACTTCTAATTTTCTGTTGTGATTTTTAATTTTATTTTTTTACTTTTGGTTTTCATGTTTTTAAATAAAAATAAAATTTTATTTAATTGTTAATGTCAATATAATTATATTTTTATTACTAATAATAATTACATTTTATATAAAAATTTTAAATATATTTTTATAAAATAAATTTATTTTAATCTTTTATATAATACTTACTAATAAATTACTAATAAAATTATTTTATTTAATTAAAACAAATAATTTATAGATTAAATTTCTATTGTAAATTCATATTTTAATCATTAAATCAAAATTTATCTAAATTATATATATTTTGAAGATATTTTAAATTTAATTATATTTATTAATACTTATTAAAATTTTATTAATTTAATTATTCGTAGTTCATATTAATAATTAATTTTAGTTAATTAAATATATAATATTAAAATAATTAAATAATATATATTTAGTTGATAGTAAATTAGATTACTAAACCAAAAGAAATAGAAAACAAAAAACCACTTTCGACAATTTTCATAGGAAAAAAACTAAAACTAAAAGAGAAATTAAAAAAATTCAAATAGACATGTTTATTTTTTAAAAAAAATTATAAGTAAAAATAAAAACAAATAGGCCCTTAATTAAATTAAGATTGTTATTACTATCTAATTTTTGGATTTAATAATTTACTAATCTATGAATAAAATTTTGGGCTCCATTTTGCCTGGGGGCTATATATATCTTAAGCTAGATAGCATCAGTACCTTTGCTATTAATTCGAATATATCACTGCAAAAATTAGTTAAATAGATAATTATTTAAGGAGAGAGGAAATTATAAAGATTACCATTAGCAATATTAAGTCATGGCCTTAACCCTTAATATTTAGAAATCAAATATGATAATCGTTTGCGTAATGAACTATTTTATTCAGCCACCACATATCTTTACGCTGCTACAAAATCTGTAATTATAAGGTCAACTGTACCATACAGCTCTTATTTATGGAACCAAAAAATGAAACTTGACGTATTCACAAAATTACGCTTCCCATATAATATATGGCTTTTGGCATGTCAAGACTATACTATCTGAATTTTGTTAAGTGTACAACTACAGGTATGACAATTACGGAGCCTAATAAAAACTATTGACATATGCTTTTGAAATTGAAAGCGTATAGACCTAAGATTCAATTTCTATTTTAAAATATTGTTTTCTTTCTTCTGAAAGGTGTTATACGCTAGTTACTTCACGTAGTAGATGAAGTTATTGAATATAGACTCGGTTAGCTTCTTAGGTTTGTTACTTAAAACCGAACTTCCGGCATATCTATACTTCTATGTCAGCCTGGAAACAACATTAATTATATTTTGTTGATTATTACTACTTTAATGCTATAATGTAACATGGAATAAGAGGATTGTTAAGTTATGGTTTAAATTTTGTTATTAAAATGAGTGACTATCTAATTTGGATCATGATAACACAATATTCTAAGTGTGTCTAATTATTTTTGGTCATCAGCTAATTAATTACCTATTTCTCATCCCCCCTAGTCATCTCAAGAAATTATTGTCTAAATTGGGCTGAATTAGCGACGAAAAATTACCGACGGACTCAATTCCGTAGCTAATTACAGACAAAAAATCAATATCTGTCGGTAAAACTGTCTTGAAAATTTTCATTTTGCGACGGCCAAAATTATCGTCGGTAAAGGTAGACGGAAAATATTCGCGCAAATTTTCCAACAGAATATAGCGACGAAAATGCCACATCCGTCGGTAAATTAGGCAGGAATGCTTTCAGTAATTAAATAGCGTCGGAATGTTACTGACAGATATAGTTTTGTTGGTGAATATTAAGTGGAAATATTTTGTTTAATAGTCAGCGTCGATTTTTTATCGATAGTAATGAATTCCGTCTGTGATTTTTCAACGGTTTTCCCTCTTCGTCATTAACTTCAGATTAGTCGTTTTAAAAAATTAAAAATGAAGTCGTTTCGATTTGGGGTTAAACGCACCCCGAACCTTCCCTCTCGTTTTCTCCTCTGTTCCTTCTCTATTTTTTCTCCTTCCTTGCATCACCGTCCTTCTCCTCTTCTTGCCCTCGCCATCCGTCGCACATCTGTGCGCAGCTTCTCCTCTCCTCGCCGTCACCGTCCATCATAAGTTTACGATTATGTTTTTCCATTTCTATAATTTTAGGATTATGTTTCTCCATTTGTTGAGTTTTGCATGACTTGCTGACATATGTTTCTCCATTTCTGTAATTGTTTTTAAAGGGTAATTTTTAGTGATCTTGTTGCAATCTTTTGAAGAGAAGGGATTTGAAATTGAAGAACGTATTTGAGATTGAAGAGAAGGGATTTGAGATTAAAGAGAAGGGATCTGAGATTGTAGTTATTCCTGCTTTGTTAGAATTTGGTTCAATTTTAGTCATTATTGAGATTTGAGATTGAAGCTATTCCTGCTTAGTTAGAATTTGGTTCAATTTTGATCATTATCCATCCCACTGATAATGACTTTAGGGTTCTTTTGTTACTAGCTTTTGATTTGCAGTCCATTGAAATTCAATTGCTTCTATCTTAAATTCAAGTTGCATAGCATTGGGGTTCCAAATTATTTGCTGAATTGATTAGGGTTTGAATTTGGAAATTTTGATTATAGTTTCAATTTGGAGATTTTGATTAAGGTTTCAAGCACATCTATAAATTTTTAAGTTTAACCTAATGCTAGACTTGAGTATAATTTTGTTTATATTTTGATATTAAAATTAGGAATGATGGATTATTTTATTATGTGATTTTAAATATGAGATTTTAGATATGTAATGAATGAATTAGATGTTTACTTGTAATTCCATTTTCATTATAAATAGTTCTCATATATTGGATATTTCTTCACATTCCTATTTACTAAAATCATATAATGAATGGTGTTTTGTTTCAAATTTGGGTCTAGTTTTGTAGTATTTTCATTGTTTATAATGTTAAGTGATCAAAGTTAATATACAATCTAATTAGTTAATCTAATAGTGTTAGAATTGAATCTTTTGTACTTCAGGGAAAAAACTCCATTTGTTTACAAAATGGTAAGTTTTTTTAATGTTAAATCTCTATATTGGTTGATGTAATTAGATTATTGATTTGTAAACTCATTTAAATATAATTCTACAACATTTAAGCTTAATTAGCTATTAATTTTGTTATAAGGAATGAAAAATATTAGTTTGTAGGGTATGTATAACAAGCAAATTTGGTTCTAGTATTGCTATCTTAAATGCGTAGATAACTGTCATTTACAACTTCTGATAATCTTTCTTTATCCTTCTTTTATTATAAAATTCTAGTTCTACTTGTGATAAAAATTTTCTTATTATATAAAATGTGTTCTATTCATTTTCTTTAAGTGAACTTTTAGTTACGTATGACAAAGTATTTTTCATTACTAATATTTTAAATTAAAAACAAAAGGAGAAAACCTAATTTTCCAATTTGTTGTTTTGTTGCAATATAACTCTATTGCTTCCCTCTTACCGAATGACTCTTTTAGTCTCTTTAGCAATTTGACTCTCTTTGTTTGTGTTTTTGTAAGCAATAAAGTGAGATGATCTAGGTTTTGATTAAATGCAGGGATTCTTTGTTTTTTGGTAAGAGGGATCTATTTTCGTGGATCTATTAAATCCAGAAGAATCCTCATACCTCTTACAGAGTAGGTGATTTGGAGATCTATTTCCTTTGTCCTTTCTTTTACTTTCTTTTCTTTTTTGTTGGTTTTGTGCTCAAATTTACAATTAATAAGTGCAACTAGTTGTGAATTGTATTATTCTTGACTAATAAGCTCTTAATAGGAAAGAGCATATGAGTTCCTTTTAAACAATTTGTGAGTTTTGGTTTTGGCTTAGAGGTGTGGTGTTTATTGTAAATACTTTAACCGAGTTATATTTACTCTTCACCCTAGATGTAAGATTATGTAAGGGCTACTCTTCACTCATAAAGGATGGTTATGTAAGGATTACTCTTCATCCATGAAGGAATATTGTCTAATAGTTCCTCTTTACCCATTAAAGAAGAGTTTATGGTCAACTAGAATTCCTAAGATTGGTTTTAAGAGTGGATGTATATTAAGGAGGACTAAGTTATTATAATATTTATTTATCTTTTACTTTTACACTTCGTAATAACTTATTACATGGGATTAATTGTGATATCATATTTTCATATTATGTGTTGCTGTTATTTATAAAAATTCCATCAAGTTACACTCATATATGTCATTGATATATTCTCTTCATAATTCTAGAAGTTAATTATGACCATGCTCGTTAAGTGTTTATTAAATTGTCAGAAAGTTAGATTACTATAGAGTCACCTAATTCATCATGCAAGTTAGATTACTATAGATAACGTAACCACACCTATACCCAAGTTAAAACTAAATGGAATGAAATTGAAAAACATAATAATAGACTATATAGTATTGATGTGCATATTTTGCTTTATGCATTAAGCAAGAGAGAATTCAATTAAGTATCTATGTATGAAACTACTCATAGGATATGACATATGTTAAAAGTGACACATGAAGGTACTACTTAAGTGAAAAAAAGTAAATTGAGCATGTTAGTGTATCAATGCAACTTATTGTTGCATGACAAATATTCAACAATTTTTAATATGTATACACCAATTTTTTTAAAATTATAAATGCTTTTAAAAAAACTTGGTAAGACTTACTCAAATGTGAAGATAGTTAGGAAGATTATTAGGTCTTTACCAAAAGTATGGGAGGCTAAAATGAAAGTGATATAATATGCAAAGGACATACAAAATCTAACACTCAAGGAATTTGTGAATCACTTATAAGATGAGACTAATGGAAATGCAAGAGAATGAAACAACTAAGCAAGACATTGAACATAATGTTCAGAGCTTAAAAAGTGATATCGATGATGACTCATTCAAAACCTTAAAAGAATGTGATGATGATAACAATATTCTCGAAATTATGATGTATTTGAATAACTATTTGAGCAAAAAGGAGTTCACTAAAAGTGGATACCTTAAAGGAAAATATAAAAGTAATTTAAAGTATAAATCAATATTATTTTCCATGAATGTAGGAAGTTTGGAAATGTGAAGTTTAAGTATTCAAACCTTATAAAGAATAAATTCAAAAGAAAGTTTAAGTATCCAAACTAATTTAAAGCACTTAGTCATTTAGACTTTTGTATATTGCAAAGACAGATAGACTGAGCAGCCCTAAAACTAAAATATCTATAAAATATGATGCTTTTGTTGTTGATGTTTTGAAATACCTTTGAATTCTAATGTTTTATGAGAACTTTAAGGCATGATATTTTGAGTTGTTGATCTCTTGTGAGACCTTTCAACTCTAATATTTTGCTAGACTTTTATATATTGTAAAGACAGATGGACTAAGCAGACCTAAAACTAAAATATCTGTAAAATATGATGCTTACAATTTCAAGAATATTAAAGCATGGTATGTTAAATATTCCATGTCGTTAGGCTTTAAACTTGTCTAATCACTCAAGTTTATATGTTTTAATCCTGATGATGATCATTAGTTTGCATGATTTGGACTTATTTTCGTATCTAATGTTCAAGACTTTTATTTGTCTATGATGTGGTCTACTTTTTGATAGTCACTTCAAGGATAAATTGTGCCTCTTTCAAGACTATATATTTTGGCACCTTACTTTAACCTCCAAAGTTTTGAGCTTTGTTCATTTGAAGGGATCTCTGTAGTGTATAGTGTTTCTTTAGTCCCTTCTCAAAAGCGATGGCTACAATAGATATGCTAACATTGGGTATTTATATGATCTCAAAGTTGAATCTTTTTGCAAACTATGTCTCCTAACCTTTGTGTGACTTCAAATAAGGAATAAATCATATAGCCTACACTTGTTGCTCAAAAAAATGTGTCCAAAAATGATTATTTAATTGTTTGAAACTTATTACTAAGCTTACAAGAAGGATTTAGTACCTGTCTTTAGTTATGCATGTCAAAGTTAATTAGAAGGCATCACTCACGCATGTATAGTTACTCAATTTTGTCATCATATTATAAGCCTCCAACACTAGTAATTTAAATGTCCTTTTGCAAATGTCTCCTTCAATATTACTCTAGTAAAAGGATTAAATAGTCCGATAAAAAGTTTGTTCATGATCTTACTCTTGTAGCATGATAGACCACATTAGTTTATGATGCTGTATGATAGGGGGGTGTCGGGTTGCTATAGTTTGGATATCTTCCATGGTAGACTAGTTCAGTGTGATGAGCTTTACATTGTATAAGTTTAGGCTCCAACATATTCTAGGACAATTTACAATATTTAAACTCTCTTTTAATCATAAACCCAAAAAAAATTGATAGATATCAACTTCCATTTTAAGGTTTCTATAAGTAGTCATGCTTGCTTAATAAACTTAGTTAACTATATCTGCTCCTCAATTACCCTAATACTTCAAGCAAGTACATGGGTAATTTGTGAATTGTTTCTCTTTTTCTATTTCGTAATGAATTGATGCGGGTTTAGGGGGAATATATCAATTTGTTGAAAGTAAAACTGCATATTATATTACAATTCTAGGTAATTATGGTAATTGTAAACAATACGAATGTAGTTGTGAGAGACGCAGCTGTAATTACAGTATTACAGTAATGATTGAACCATAATTATAATATGACTATCATAATTATAATTATAATTGTGGATGGTAATCTAAAATCATGGTTGAAAATAGAAAAGACAAAAAAAATTCCATTCGTGGATCTAAATTTTTGAGAGTCAATTGGTCACAAATTCTAGTTCTTTTTAGGACCTGTAAAGTAGATATTACCATGAAAAGGTGTAGGTGTCATTCCTTCCCTCTTTTGTCTTTGAATACTTAATTAATTAAGACATTCTATCGTGAAGTACTTTCCATTAAAGCAACATCATTTGATTCCTTTCTCCTAGACCGTCCAAACTTGGTCTTCTTTTGAGCTTACTGGGTACTGGAAGATGGGATGGGACTTAAGGGAGTTATTTGCTTAATTTGAACCACAACTTCAATTAAAGGTCAACTTTATTTCAAATGTTTTTACAGTTTCCAACTTCTACCGTACCGGAATTCAGAGTTGGCGTAAGGTCCTCTTCCAACCGTAAGAAGACGATGACAAGAACATCAGGAGTCACAGTCACAGATGTTAACGAGGAAAGGGTAGTAAATCAACGTGAGTAACGTACCCATAAACTTTGGAACTTTTATTATTTTCAGAATTAGTTAGAAATTTTCATTTGATTAGCTCGTATAAGTTGTCAAATCTTGTGTTTATTTTTCCCTTTTCAGCTCCCAAAAAGAGGCATCGAGCACCTTCGGCATACAATCAATTTATAAAGTAATACTGTACTTTACGTTCCAATTTTTTTCAATAGCTATATAGTTGTGTTATATTGTTCTCTAGGCTGTAATTAAAAGAAATTTATGTTAGCTTGTGTTTTTACATCCAATCACTTAGTTGTATATTTGTAACATAATTAATTAGATGTATATATAAAAAGATAAGATATATGTGATAATATATATAAATATAATTAATATGAGTATTATAATTATGGTCTTATGGTAATTTTATTTGTCAAGTGTATCTACTACATAAGTTTTTATCTTATAAATTATTTAACAAAACAAAAACATCCATGATTATCTTGTAGGTTAAATAATTAAATAAATATTTATAAGATAAATCAAAATTTCAATTCATTATGTCCCAAATATATAATTATTATTTATATATATATATAAGATACCCACACTTTTATATACAGATACTGATTAGTTATGGAACGATTGAATTGTTCCATGCAGAGAAGAGATTCAAAGAATTAAGGCCAGTAATCAGAAGATTAGCCACAGGGAGGCGTTTAGTACTGCTGCCAAAAACGTAAGTAGATATTCTCTTCATGCCAATCTCCATACCGTTTTCTCGTATCTAATTCTTTGAGATGCATGCATGATTGCAAATCTTTTTGCTAAAATTGTCTTAACAAGTCAATTGGGATGGACTATATTGGATCAATAATCGTCCCTTGGTTATATGATCATTTGTAGTTCCCTTGTTTTGGTTTTTTGAGGATATATGTTTACCGTTACTTCATATGCTTGTTTAGAGTTTCATATAACGCTTTGCCATACTCCTGAAACTTTCTCTTTGTTTTGCTATCATTTCTTCATTTTATGTACCATATCCTTTTCCTAAAAAATTAATTAATATCTCTCTTAGAAATATTTAAAACCTAATCTAAAGTCTAAACCATAGAACTTCTACCAGTAAAGTTTTTATTTTTATTTTTTCCCTCTCTATTCAATGTAAGGGTAGTTTGCAATAAAAGCTCCAATTCCTTAGAGAGATTATATGGTCCAAAACCACATACATTACCCCATATAGCGGCTCATAGTGAGTACTTTTAATTTATTATGGCATGCATGCATGGGTTTATTTTGAAGCTTTTCAATACATTAGGAATTCTAAAGATTCCATCAAAATTTGATCTTTCAAGAAAAAGAAATTTGATTATTTATATGACATCGATCAATTGACAGACTGTAATATAAATGAAATTTTTATTAATTATTCAATGTAAATTGTTTGAGAAATTGGATAAATGAATTCATCTAGCTGTCCTGAAGAAAGGCAACATCTATTAGACATGTTGATGTTCACATTAATGGCCTACGTTCATAAAACCAACATAACTTAAATTTGAATTTTGTAGAATCGCATGGCGGATGACCCAACAACAATCTTAACTTTGGTTTTTATAGAATATTACGTATTCCGGATCTTCTTTCCTTTTTTTATTTTTTCACGATCTATTCTTGAAACCTTTCGATTAAAGTCCTCTCAGTAATAGTTATGAAGGTCAATTGTAACCCCATTAATAAGAGCCTACCCTTAGATTAATTCAATAACAATATAAATTTAAGTTTTACAAAACCATGTACCTAAAATAAAAATAGATATAATTTATAACATCTGTGTATTCTTATTTAATGTGAGACTTCAATACCCAACCCTACGAAAGAGACTTTTTTTTTTTGAATTAGCCAAAAATTGATATTTGAAAAGCATTAACTTTAATGTATTAATAATTAAATATTTAATAAATTATAAAGTGAATGATCGTATTAAAATTCAATATTAACATTATATAGTATAAATGAAATGACTCAATCTTTAATTTATATTTAATGTTTTATAGATAAAATATATTTACTAAATTATTCATTAAATATTATTTTATTTTAAAATCTTCTAAGATAGCAAAGACAAGTTTATTGGCATTAGAAAAGTAGCAATGCAAATACCAAGAAGGGAATTAGACTAGTGGGGTAATTTTAAAAAGTGGAGAGGAAATAGTTGACTTGAAAATATACAAATAGGCTTCACAATATGTCGGGTTGAGTTGGAGTTCATTACAAAATTTTGTATTTAGTTATAGGTCTAGCCCAAAGTCTAATCAGGCATAAAGATCTCATCTTGGGCTTGAGCCAAATTAGGCTTGAGCTTGAGCCTGAAACTCAAGTGAGCTTGAACCATAATCAATTAAATATATTTAAAAATTAAGTAACGTCATTTTACAGAAAATTTCAAGCTTTGAGTCAAGAAACCCAACCCTAACTCTAACATAAAGCCTAAATTTTTTTTTAAAAAAGTCTAAAGTTATACCCAAAACTAGATCAACTCAAGTCAAGCCATTGATATCATAATAGACTGAGCTAGTATGGGCAATTTTATCATTCTTAGATACAAACAAATAAGGGCGTGTTGTTTCTATGCTATCTTTTTATTTTTAGTTTTTTTTTAAATTAAACGAATAATATTGATTCAAGGCATAAGCCTAAGGTAATACAATGTTAAGCAAATAAGAAGCAGTTACTTCAAAAGAAAAAAGGAGCTAAATTATATTCAAGACTAGTATATCACAATGCAAGGAAACCAAAACAAGTAGTGATTTAAAGTCTAATATGAAACAAATTAATTTAGAGGAGCCTATTGTTAAGCATTCTTTGAGATAACTTCAAGTCAGCTCTTCTAGCTAGGTCAATCTCCCTAATGTAATTTGTGATTTTAATTTGAAGGTCCCTCTTATCATTAGATAACTCTTTGAAAATCCTAAGGTTCCTTTCTCTCCAAAGACACTAGACTAAGCATCCCAAAGCTAACTATAAAAACTTGACATCATCATTGCCTAAATAAGGAGGTTTTAGGATCTAATACTCTCTGTCAGAAAGGGGGCTGAAGACTCTACATCTCCATAGAATATCTTATCATATGTTACTCGAGAAGAAGCATGAAAAGTAAAGATGATTAATTAATTTTGCTCACGCATTACATAACTTACAGTTGGAGTTCATAATAGCTCGATTAGAGGTTTTAATTATATCAAAAGTTGTCAGCTTTTAGTCATAGCAAGCCACATAATAAAAGCTTTAGGGGGTGCAGTTGGGAAGAAAAATCTTAGATAATGAAAGTTAGGAAGATGATATAAAGGCCCCTGAGGCTCCAATTATCAAACCATAAAGATGTAGAAGAACGATCCCCTGTTTAAATCTTAATGTGAGGTTGAATAGTGTCCCTCAATTTAAAAATGTGGTGCATGCTTTAAGAAGCGTCAACTCTCGCCATAGCATGCAAAAGATTCATGCCTCTTAAATGATGGCCATAAACCTATTTAACCTAAAGAGAACTTTTCTTTGCAACAATTCTCCATATATATTTTGCTAATAGGATTTTTTTTCCATAATCTAGAGCGATAAGACTCCCAATCCTCCCTCTTTTTTAGGTAAGAGGACATTTGTCCAGCAAACCTTAATATAAGGTTTTAAATTTAAATTACTAATCCACAAGAAATTCAAATTAAATAACTTGTCTATATTCTTCAATAGCTTTTTAAGGAGCAAAAATTAGAAGACCAATATGTAACCTGATTGTTCAAAATTGAGGAGATCATGTACAATCTTGTAGAGAATGTTAGAACTTTGTCCATCTAGATACCTATTACATTCCTAATAGCATTAAAAATTACCTAGAAATCATGGAAGAAAAGTTTCTTAGAAGAGATAGACACACCTAAGTACTGTATAGGAACAAAGGCAGTAGTCATCCGAATAATCCTCTATATTTCCAAAAATACCTGTTCATTGTCCTTAAGGAGAATCACTGAACTATTCTTCTTATAATGTGTAGACTTGATAAATTACTAAATTCCTCAAGATATTTCATTTAGTATTGAATAGATGATCTATTTTTATAACAAAAAAAGGATCTCACTAGTAAAAGTGAGATAAGAAATTTACAATTGAGCACATCTCCTATAAAACTTGAACCTCCTCTCTGTATTTGATATTTCTTTTAATAATTCTAGGTAGAAACTATATAGATATGGTGAATCCCTTTAGCTTAAGTCTCTAGCCCCTTGGAATACAGGTGTGATTTCTCCATTCACCATTACAAAATAAGATGTAGTGGTTATGGAAGTTTGAATCCAAGAGATAAACAACTTAGGAAAACCCATAGCTGCAAGAACTTGTAAAAGAAAACTCCAATCAAGAGTGTTAAAAGCCTTATGAATATACACTTTCAGTGCATAAATTTTCCCATAACTCTTAAGATGGTAGTACTTGAACAAATCCTATGCGTCAGCAACACTCCTATCATCATTGAATGCAACTTCGGAGTTATTGATTAGGTTAGGTAAAACTGATTTAACCTATCTATAAATGTCTTAAAAATAATCTTACAGAAGGTGCTACAATAGGAAATTGTTCTATAGTATTTTAGAGAAGGACAAAAAACAAAAACCTAGGAACTAGATATAGTAAGATTTTATTCTAAACCCTCAATATCTTAGAGTTTAAGAAAAATTCCATGATAACATCATAAATCCTTTTTTATGAGGGTTTAAGCTTTTTAAAAGAAATCATCAAAGTCAGAGGTTTTGATTGGGTCGATATTACTATTCTTTCAATCTTCTTAGTAGTGATGGATCTATATAAGAGCTTACAATATGAGTTAGTTATAAGGTTAGGAACAACATCACTCATACATGAAAAGGACTACTCAGTCGTCATAGTAACTCCTAGAATATTAATAAAGTATTATTTTATAAGAGTGAGAAGCTCTTTCTGATTATTAACCCTAACTCCTTTCTCATTTTGAAAAGAGATAATGTTATTCTTGTTCCTCCTTGATAAAATACTTTTATCGAAACATTTGGAAATTGAATCCCCCTCTTTCAAACGTACAATTCTTGACTTTTTAAAATGATTGAGCTGTGAATCTACAATGCTTCAGTAAAGGAGTTTAAAGTTTCCCTTTCTAATGACTTCCTTATATAATCTGCTCTATGATGAAAATATATACCTCTTTTGCCTTCTAAATAATCATTCTAGTATCAGGGATAGAAATTAGATGCAATATATATTGAACTCCAATTGAATAAATTGCATTTTCCTAAAGATTTGATAAGAGTTGTACCCTTGAACTGGAAGATTTAGAGCCCCACTTACAACTACATTAAAACCTTCCTTAAAAGCAGGTTATTGAAAATTCTAAAGGGGATATCCTATTTTTATTCTCCAATAATCTAACGACTATAATTCGATAATGATTAAAGCACAAACTACCGTGAAAGTGACCATTACTATTTGGATAGCCTTGGCTTTCACAGATAGACACCAACCTACCTATTACTCCAATAATTAAGATCAGTGACCTTAATAATGGAAAGGTAAGAAATCAGGTCCTTACTTTGTTTAAAGTTGTATCTTACACTTTCAAATTAAAAAGCAAATAATGTATAATTGAAGTCACTAAAAATTAACCAAGGGAAATTAATAGAAGATTTAATATCAATGCGCTCCTTCTGTAGTGTTCCCTCCTAAATGAATAATTTGATGCATGGATGAAGATGATTTGACTAGCTTCCAGTTTTTCAATCTCCATTTGTATATGAATACCTTGTACTGAAGTGTGTATACACAAAATTGTGGCCAAATTTAGGTTATATGCTACCACAGTTCTAGCAATAAGGTGGTGATTATGGTTACTGACAATACCTTATATACTTTGAAGGAGCTAGACTTTAGAGCAAACCTTTAGCCCCACTCTAGTTTTAAGAAATCCAAAGATCACCAGTCTGATTGAGTTTATAAATTTAGCTATAAGTAATACTTCTTAGAACATTTACAAAATGTTCCACTGAAATGCTAGAAATGCATTGTGCAAATAAAATAAATTTAACAAGTGATAATTTTAAGATATTATTTCTTTGATCAAGATTAAATATGTAAAATAGAAATAGTGGGAAATGATCTTCATAATAAATATCACTACAAGTATCTAAAAATAAGATATAAAGTGCATTGATTAAGAGTCTCATTTAAATGCTAGTTTAGACTAACATTTTTAAAAGTGTTATGGTACCTAATTTTTATTGGCTTTTTTGTAAAAGTTTAGATGTTTTAAAAAGTAAAGTTAGGTTTATTATAATTATTAGGTAAAAAGTGTAGGTTTAACTATTACTTTTGGAATAACATTTTTAACGTATTATGGTGCCTAATTTTTTATTGAATAAATGTCGAAAAAAAGTTAGGTTTATTATAATTACTAGTCAAAAAGTGTAAATTTAACTTAACATTTTTACTAGGATATATGTTAAACCTTAATATTTTGAAACATTTAAAATCCTAAATGGATAGAAATTTTGACATAATTACATTTCTATCTGCTATGTATCACATCAATGATAATGTGACACAAGTTTATTATTTTGGTTGGATATATGAGATCCGTATATATGATTAAACTTAAACTAATTTTAATCTATTTTTCTTAATTATGTTTAGTTTAGTATACCCTAATTAACCTCATTAAGCCTAATTGTACTAAGATAATATGACTTTACTATAATTAAACTCTTTTAATAAAAAATCTTAATGGCATGAAAAATCCCAATTTGATTAAGTTTTCTCAACATAATCTGAAATTCGAAAGGAACCTTAATTTTTTAAGTGATCGTGACAAAGTACATAATGGATGATTTGTTATTTCTTAAAGCAATTGAATGTGATACACTACAACAAAAATGATATTTGGCTACGAAAAAATTCATCACTAAAAGTTCCAAAATCGTGGCTAATAGTGATTAGTGACGATTTATATTCATCGAAAAAATCGTTGCAAAATCTCCATAGCTAAAAATTATGAGTGACGTTTTTCACTAATCATCACTAATAGTTTTTGCCTACACTTTATTTTCGTAACTAGAAACTATTAGCAATGTTTTAGGAAATATTCGGCAATACATTTTCGCTACATTTAGTTTTCGTAGCTAAAAAAATTTTAGCTACGTTTTTAAAACATAGTCAAATGTTTTTAGCTACGTTTTGTAAAATGTAGTCAAATTTTTAGCATACATTTTAACGAAATGTTATACCATGTTAATTATAATTATTTATGCCATTTTTAATGCATATTATTGTATATAATATTTAGATTTTTTTGTTAAATTATTATATAAAAATATAATACAAAATTAATTAATAATTTGAAACATTGTATATAAAAATAATATATCATTAAATTATACCAACAAAAAAATATTCTTGGTATACAAGATTTTAGTTACAACTTTAACAATTCTTATAAACAAAATAATAAATACAGAGATTATTTTACAAATTATAAATGTTGAGAGTACAAAAAAATTACAATGTGAATAGAATGACTATAGGATTGTCCATGTTGATGAGAGCAACTTCATACGTCAGCCATTATATACAAAAGATTAGCCATAAGAATCATGAAAGCTACTTCAAGATCGGTAGAGTACTTGAAATTATGCATAATTAAGCTAGTTTGTTTTCAATTAGGAAAGAAAAAAGGAGGGTGATGGAATGAGAAAGTAATACAGCAAAATATTCATTGAAATTAAGCATTAATTACCTTCCAAAGTATAACTTCTTTATCATGTAAGCACTAAACAATCCAATCTGAGAGTAAAACAAAAAATGATTGTTGTGATATATATGCATTGGGTGCATCCATAACACAAAAATCATTTCTAACAGAATTTCATCGAACATTTAATAGACAATGTACTCAAACAACCTTCAGAAAGTTATAGCAATACTTGCCAACGAGGATTTTACCAACACCGTTTGCAGCAATAATTTTAATAATAGCCTATAATTTTAACTCGAAAAATTATTGTGAGAGGCAAATGAACCCCAATAACCAAGCATAAGCATGACAATATAAATTTAACAATCTAGGTTGATTTAGTGACTAAAAAATGGCTTGTGCCTCCTCTTAATTGAAGTAACGACCATCCCCTCCTAATCCATTCTTGTAATCCTCAAGAGGTAATGAATTAAATAATAACATAGGTTAACTAGAAGCAAATGCATAAATTAGAAATCACAACACAAAAATAATCTCTAACAGAACTTTCATTGAACACTTAAAAGGCAGTAGTCAAACAAGCTTCCTAATCCATATTCAGCTTCAATCAAGCCATTATGTACCCACTACCCATCTCACCATCTTCATTATTATGATAACACACATTCACCATCGAGAAAAACACAACACACACGAATTGAACACAAAATCCAATAGAAAACAACACCCAAATACAACATCACCATTAGAAGAAAAGCTAGAGTGCAAAGGATGGAATACATACCTCAACTGATGACAACAAAGATGGCAAGCGATGGAAGAAGATGATGATGATGGGGGGCACAAGGAGAGAATACAAAGGAAAGGGAAGATGATAGTAGAAGAAAAAGAATGAAGATGGAGTTTTCGTTTAAAACGAAACGTGGATGTCATGTGTTTTCGACAAATTTTTAAAAAGTTCAAATATTTGGAGACAATTTCAGATTTCGTCACCAAATGTGGAAGATTTAGCAAAGATTATGCGAATTGTTGCCAAATGTTAAACATTTGGTAACGAAATCCTCAAATCGTCACCAAATTTTCCACGTTTCGCCAAAAAAATTCATACCATCACAAAAGATATTCCTTTAGCCATGAATCATTAAATCGTCGTCAAAAGCTAGACTTTTGGCGACGAATTCATAAATCGTCACCAAAAGCTAACTTTTAGCAATGATTTTCAAATTGTCGGCAAAAAAATGTAGCTAAAAGTTAGTAAATTTTAAGCTTACTTTTGGCGACGATTTTAAAAACATAGCGAAAAAAAATATAGCCAATTGTCTTCTTTATTGTAGTGCTTAGTAACAATTTTTAAAATCGTATCCAAAAGACTAACTTTTAGTGACTATTTTCTTAAAATCGTAGCTAAATATCAATATTTGGTGACGATTTTTAAAATCATCGCGAAAAGTAAACCTTTTAGTGACTATTTTCTAAAACATCGCTAAAAGTTATCCTTTTGGCAATGATTTTAAAAATTGTCACCAAATATCGATCTTTAGCTATGATTGTAAACTTGTAGTAAGAAAAAAGGTAACCTTTTCCCTACTTTGTTATAGTGATATAGAAGCTTTCAAGTAATATCAAGATTGTCTAGACCAACAATGACTCAATCCTCTGCATCTATATCACAACCCTCCTTTTCCAAGATATCAAACACCCCATAATAGTAAGTTCATAAACTTTGTTAAATGGGCTGGTAAAAGCTATGCATATTTATTAAGGAAGTTGAACAAAAAGAGAGACACTCAACTATACATTGAAGTCAGCCATAGATACTTGGATATAGCGAGTGTTTTCATTGAGCTTGACCTCTGGTTTCTATATGCTATCTCCTACTCTCATATATTTTTTCTTCTTCTATTAGTTATGATCTTTGCATCTTCTCTTGTTTCTAATTTTGTTTTCTTCAGCCTTCATGGTTTCTCTCCCCTATTTTTCTCCTTTTCTTATTTTTGTTCCCTAATTCTTTTTCTCTTTCTTTGTTTTAGGACTCTTACTCCTCTTTTTTTGTTTGTTAATTCCCTCATTCCTTCCTCATGGTTGTTTCCCATTCTCAGTTTTTTGTTGTTATCTATTCTGTTTTCTCCAATTGTTAGTACCTTTTCTTCTAGTTGATTCCTTCTCTCTCCCGCGTTCACACTTCTATTTTTCTGTATTACCAATTAGTTTCTCTCCGCATTAGACCTGAAAGAAATTAGGTGTCTTTTAGGTTTCAGATTGTGTGGAGCAAGGTTAATCAATTTGAAAATTTTAAAGTAATTAGGATTTTTTCATTAAAAGAGTTTGATTAGGATAAAGTCATAATAGTTATGTTTAATCAAATTTATTAGCTTTAACTAGGGTTTACCAAAATTAAATAGGATTAATAAAAATTAATTTAACTTTAATCATATAATGGGTCTCACATTGCCCAGTTGCCTACACAATGACGTGACACATAATAAATAGAAATTAAATATAGCTTTGTCAAAATTTGTATTTATTTAAAGCTTAAATTGAATGTTTTATACATACTAAAGTTTATTTTTAATGCTTTAAAATGTTTAAGGTCTAACCTGTATTTTATTAAAATATTAAAGTTAAACTTGTATTTTTTACCTAACTATTATTACAAATTTCAAATAACAATGATAAAAATGGCTTCTATTTAAAACTTCATTAAAAAGTTTGATGAAAAGGTCATATTAAAGTAAGGTTTGTTACGTATGAAACATTAATAAGAAGAATCAAGAGTTTACACAGTCGCATACTCGCGCTGATGAAAGATTATACTGTAGGTTAAAGAATTGAATTGGGACAATGATACAGAATTAGTGTGTCTAAAGGGAAACCATGAACCTTATAATTAAAACTTGTATCATTTCGGACGCGTTAAAAAAGACACGCATGAAAAGGAATTAGTGTTTATGAAGAAATATTTGTTGATAGATGCGAACAGCCTGACTCGGACGCTGGTTATTTGGTCTTGCTCAGCTCTCCTTCACTGCTTAAAGGTCTATCTTGAGAGGTTGGATTGAAATGAGTGGTTCTTGGTGGCTCTAAGAACCCTCCCGATGTTCTAAGGTACTCACGCACGCCCCACACGTGGGCAATTACTAATTTCATTGGTAGTGCTATCTTTTTAAGGTTTTGAATCGGGTGATTGAGCCCCCTCATAACCTTGTAATATTGTTGACTTACCTCTTATATTAATTGAATCATTTTAGCTTTTCAAAAAGCAAGTCATATTAATAATATGATAAAAAATTTTTCTTTTGCATCGGACATTGGTATTCTTAAATTGTGGTTAAATTTGCACTAAGATGGTCAACAATTACATAAAATAAGAGGCTTTGCCTTGTCGTGCATTGACTTTCTTAATTAGTGAGTCACAAGGCGCAAATAGAGGTTAGGATAGCCAACTTAATATCATCAAATTTTCGTAACAATCATGTATGGACTGATTTCCCTAAATTAAAAAAAAGCTCCTTTAATATAAATATAAGAACTTGTGTGACATTGGATTATTGTTGAAATATATGTATGATAATGTAGAGTGTAATAAATTTTAGTGAATAGAGGGTACATTCTTGAAATTCATTTGTAAGACCATAAAATATAGACATTTTATATAAAAAGAAAGGATAGGGGACAATGAGTTTTGATGGTAGTTATGATCATCATGATTACTATGCACCAAAATAGCTTAATTGTTAGTGTGAAAATCGGTTAGAATAATGATTCATGATGTCTATGAGAAAATAAAGAAAGAAGGTAGGTTTGTCTGGTGTCTACGTATGCAAACTTGCGTAGCTCGATACAAGTACGGGAGTGGGTTCTCTTCAGTGATGTCGTTGTTCCTAACTTCTTTCTTTCTTGATCTCATATGTCTCCTTTATCCATTGTATGTAACACCAATTATGTAAGAATGCAACACAACTACATAATTGAATTCTCCCAAGGCAATATAATAGCTATTTAATTTATTGGTTTTTCTCATATATGTTTTAGCTACAAGGGATAGTCCACGGAATCATGGCGCCTCATATATTAAGGCATATTCTCTCTTGTCAGCATCTATCAACAAATATTTCTTCATAAACATTAATGCCTTCTCATGCGTGTCTTGTTTTAATGTGTCTGAAATGATACAAGTTTGACTTATAAGGTTCATGGATTTCCTTAGACACTAATTCTGTGTATCATTGTCCCAATCCAACTTATGTAATCTTTCGTCAGAGCCAGTATACAACTATGTAAATTCTTCATTCTCATCATCACATGATTCTTCTTACTAATGTTTCATATGTAACACAACTCTTACTTTTCATCAAAAAAACGTGGAATTAATTTTTTTTACTTGTGTACTGACTTACCTATGTCTTTTGCCAGTGGGGACAATATCATGTTTTGGACCTGATGATGGACAACAATAACCCCACGCAGTTGGAAAAGGTAAAACATCTACGTGCCTAATTTGATACAAAGTCAATAGTATAACAATGTGATTATTTTCTGAAGCGCTTTTATCCAATTGCTTATAGAGTGAATAATATGAAAGCGATTTTATCCGATTGCTTATAGAGTGGATAATATGACGGTTTAATAACGCTGGAAAAAAATGACCATAAAAAATCACAATTGACTTAACAATTAGGGTACTTGAAAAATCACTCATTGTGCTGTAAGTTTACTTCGACAATTACTGTTCATTTTATACATCTGCTAACCAAATGGACAAATTTCTAACTTATTATTAGTGTAGTTATTGATGAAAAGCGAGAAATGATATTTAGGTTAAGGACATTTCACTAATTTTTATTTTTAAACTTTCCCTCGTTACTTTTTGCTCAATTTTTATACAGGGAACCAAGACCAATTAACATTTGAAGGAAGGGCAGCACTTAATACGTATTGGCTATTGCCACGTAGTTATTACTGGCAAGAACAAAACCAGATTGGTTCAACGTCTTCCAGTATTTCAAGAAGCTGAAACTAAATAAAGGTGTGGTTATAAGTTCATTAAAACAACTCACTTGATTTGAACCCTTTTTATGCCTTACTTAAATGAAAAAAAAAAAAAACTTGTCAAATGAATCTTGTATGGCTTAAAATTATTTTCTATTTCCGAATGATGCCCATTCATCCGCTGCTTGCCTTCATCTTGAAATGTAAGTTCCACACCATGTTTTAATTAGATCCATGCTGCGTATAGCTAGGAAAAATAGTGTAAAATGGAAATAGCTATTATATAAGAATAGCATATCATTATCATGTCAAGTCCATACATCGTTTCTCATCTCAAATGCATAAATTGAGGTTTTTCTGTGAACTGCACTATAAATCTTGTCTCTATCCCAACTGAAACGGCATAAATAAAGCTAGCGCAACTACCAAAACGTTTGCACATTAATTTCTATGTTCTGCAATTAATCAGCAACGAAATTTTTAGTACTGAAATCTGATCTAAGTGACATTAACAATAATTAATGTGAAAAAGCGTAATGAAGACCAAGTTTCCATAAAGTAGAGCCAACTAAATACATACAAAAAGTGATAAACGTGGAGAACAAAAAGAAAAAGATGGAATAGTTGCTGGTGTGAGACGTCAACTATATGTAGTGCCTGTTTGATTGAGCTTATATTAGTAGAGCTTTTGTCAATAGAGTTTTTGTCAGTAGAGCTTTTCTGAGAAGAACTTTTTTTAAAAGTTAGTTGACTGTTTGGCTGTCAATTAAAAAAATAGCTTTTAAAAAGAGCTTCATACAGTAGACTGTTTGACAACATAAAAATAAAAAGTACTTTTATTAATTTTAACTATATT
>JAOTAY010000190.1:34624858-34640421 GCA_025629805.1 Erythroxylum baracoense | reverse complement strand
CCAATCTTTTTCTTAGTCCTTTAATCAGATTCTAAAGTTAAGAAAGGATATGAATTCTGCTATTAAAATCATGGTATGGAATGGAAAGAAAAATTAGGTTTGATATGACTTTTGGAATGAACAAGGTTTGTTCTCATAACATACCACTCATTCACACAAGCGTTTGAAATTTGGCCTCATTATACATTGTATAACGATAACAAATAAATTAAGAGAAACATTAATCCTCACTCTACTATCTCTTTATATTCTTGCAACCACCATTCCTTCTTCATTCTTCTCAAATACAAGAATTTATGCTAATCAATTTTTAAAACTTTATTTCATCTTTTTCATATTTTTCTACACCTTTTGGATTAGTATAAAATTTTCCTTTTTATGCCACCATTATACATTTCACCTTCTGCCCTACATTAATCGTATTGCATCCTATTACCAAAGACATCACGATATACGTAAAAGCTCTACTAATCATGAATTAAGAAGTAAAATTTTTTTTAGACTCAAGGTATTTTTGAAGAAAGGGTAACAAAGAAAAAGGATATAATTTTTTTTACGAAAATAAAAGTTCATTCCAAGAGAAGAGAATTTACAATTATAGGGGGAACTGTAAACCAAATATTCTCAGTGTCCCTAGAACACGTCGACCTAGCTAAAAGATGAGCTATGGTGTTTCCTGCCCTATTGACATGAACGAACTTCACTACCCAACCAATCTCATTCTATAAAGATTTACAATCATTCAATAAAAGACCAAAACTCGAGATATCCTCATTATCCTGATGATTGAACGCATTGACAACTTGTAAACAGTCCGATTCAATAACAATCTGCCTCCACCCTTTGCGCTTTAACCAACTCAGAGCTTCCCTAACACCTACCAATTCAGCCTCCCGCGGAGAGAGAATAAAATCAAAGAACTTGGTCTTGCCCCCAACAAACTCACCATTGCTATCCCTCAAGATGAACCCTAAACCAATGCCCCCGACATGAATAGCAGCATCCACGTTACATTTGATCCATCCTATATCAGGCTTAAGCCAAGAACCCTGAACACTAGATCTTGCAGACAAGGATGTTTTATTCGCTGACTCCCATTCTTGGAAACATCGAAGAGCTCTATGCCAAGTCCCAAGCATCGAGAAATTTTGATTGTTCCACACAACCTGATTTCTACTCTCCCAGATGCTCCAACATACCATCAATGCCAAAGCTGAATCTCTAGAATTAAAGACCTGTAACACCCTCTCTAACTAATCCGAAAACGAGGAAGCTCGTGGATTAACTCATCCTAGAAATGAAGCTCCCCACACCACCCTGGCTTGCGGACAACGCACTAACAGATGTAAGCTAGTTTCTTCAGGTCCACTGCACAAACAACAGCCACCTATTACCCCCACTCTTCTGATTCTTAACATGTCTTTGGTAGGCAGTGTCTGTGTGCATGCTTTTCAACAACAGTGCAGCACCTTGGCAGGAGCTGGGATTTTCCAAAACTTTGTCCAATTCATATGCCCCCTCTCTAAAGCAATGATTTCGTCCAATCTTCGAGCGGCATAATACCCGATTTTGACAGAATATAACCCATTATTACTAAATTTCCAAACCAACCTATCAGTACTAGTGCAGCACCCTAAAAGGATATAATTTTTAATTAAGCTCAAAGGGGATTACTAATAGGTTAATATATTTAAAGGTAGGCAACTTAGCTCAAACTCAAATCCTAGCTGTCTTTATCATTTTAATGCTTATACATATGTTACATCTAATCTTGAAAAAATGATTTTCAAGTTCTAGAAATTTATAATTAAAGAAGATATCCACATAAGAAGTAAAAATGTTAAATAAAGGCCAAAGTTTCTCACATGATCATTCAAGTCAAATTAAAGCATAATTAATTAACAAATTTAACTTTTTAAAATTTACAAAGTCAAATTTTGTAGAGTATTCACTTACTCATATTATGCACTAAATTTTTCATCAATTTCAACTAAAAATCATGCATAAACTCATGTTCCAATTAATGAGAACCTAAACACACAATTTTAAAAAACTAAAAAAAATGATACTAAAGACCCTATCAATATTTAGGATTATGATCTTTTCTATGAGCATATTATTCTTTCTCCAATTGTTATACCATTCTTTATTTTCCTAATTGATAAACCTCATAATGTCATCTAGAGGGGGTGATGTTAAAGAAGACAAAGAATACTCCTCTTAGCCTTTGTTTTGATACTTATAGCCATTCTTTCAACACATACAATTAAATATGCCAACTTCATCATATACTTTATTAACTTCACCCTACTAATTCATTCATTAACTACATCTCTTCAACACTCCCAACAATCACATAAACCATAATATTTAGCATAATCTATCACAATCAACACAAATTCCACAACCCCAATTCAATATCCTTACAATTCTATAATAGTAGTACATAATCAACAATTCCTACTCATTAAAGAGAGTAACCTATTTGGATGACATAGCATTAAAATTAGGTGCCCAGTATCTCCTTAAACTCCTTTACACACAAAATCTCAAATATACATTAAAAAAGCAGCAACTTAAAATACAGCAACCTAAAAATATACGTCATTTACGTTAAAAATGCAACAAGTTCAAATGGGAGGTTCAAACCACAAACAAATACCCAAATTAAATCAAGTACACAAAAACCCAGTAAATAATAAAATCGACTTACCTCAACCGACACGCAGAAGAAGTCATTGAAGCACGTGAAGGAAGAAGATGACATGGGTGACCGATGGCGATAAGCGACGACGAAGAGAAAAGGATGAGCGACGACAACGAGAGGAGAAGCTACAGACATGCGACGTTGAGAAAGGAGAAAAAATAGAGAAAGAACAGAGGAGAAAATGAGGGGGAAGGTTCGGGGTGAGTTTAACCCCAAACGGAAACAACGTTGGTTGGTATTAAACCAAACGACGTCGTTTTCGATTTTTTAAAACGACTAATCTAAAGTTAACAATGGAGTGACCAGATCGTCAGAAAATTATCGACGGAATACATTACCGTCGGTAAAACACCGACACTGATTATTAAACCAAGCATTTCCGCATAAATTTATCGATGATGTGGTTATACCGTTGAAATTTCTCCGAAGAAAAATATATCTGTCGGTAAATCCCGATGCTAGTTTATTGCGAGAAACGTTCCCGCCTAATTTACCGATGAGTACGACGCTTTCGTTGCTATATTCCGTTGAAAAATTTGTCAGGATATTTCCCTCTACCTTTATCGATGAAAATTTTGTCCGTCGCAAAATGAAAATTTTCATGACAGTTTTATCGATAAATATTGATTTTCTGTTTCTAATTAGCTACGGTATTTATTCCGTCGGTAAATTTCTGTCGCTAATTTATGGTTTTCTTGTAGTGATAGTCATCACCCACACCCGTAGAAATCACACTAAGAGGAAAGGGGAAAAAAATCACTAAAATTCACGTCTAATTTCAACTAAATGACGAACAATCTTAAAGTAATCTCAAACATGGTCAACCTTGGAGAACTTGGTAAATGAGTCCTCAATATGCTTGCAAAATTTCAGCTCTATCGTATCACGTTTTACAATCCCATTATCCAGTTAATCAAAAGTTGTCCGGATCTTCTTTTCTTCTTTCCTTTTTTCCCAAAATTTCTTCTTTTCACCTCCCTTAAATCATGTAGCTGCACTTCTTTATCTTGAAAAATCAGTCTTATGCTTTTATTGAATGTCCAACATACCTTTTAATATGGCCATATTTAACCAATATGTCATTACGCAAAAACTGGACTTGAATTTAGTGGGCTTGTTGTCTACTATAGACATTATCCACTTGGACCATTAATTTATAGGCCATAAAATAATTTACCCTTCATGTCAGAGAGAAACTCACCCAACAGTATGCAAGAGTAGCACGAAAAGGATCATTTGAGCATTCATAAAGCGTGGAGGATGTTCTTCGTTTTTACTTTCTCTTAATTTGAATATGTGAATAATGCTTGTTGCTAATGCTCAGAGCTTATGCAGTTACCATGGTGCTGAATTGATAAAGTACTCGTATAACCTTTAGAATTGATAAAGCATTGCAGTCCAATCATCCTATCACCAAATCAACCAAAAACTAGATTCCCAATCTTTTGTATGTGTACTTGGTGTTACATTTAATTAATTACTCAGGTACATTTAGCTAGTGCATAAATACGGATGAGGTTTCATGGCTAGGGATCTTCTCTCTTATTTTACCCCACGACAAGGTCTCATCCTGGCAAGAATTGATAAAGTACTCGTATAACCTTTAGAATCATACCATTCGTATTCATAAGCATTGCCATTTAGAAATGGGGTTTTCATTGAAGGATTTTGACAGCGATGACAGATAGTTACCAAAAGACGTGAAAAACTCAGCCAGCTCTCATGCATTTTGTATAATGAGATCAAATACAGCTAATAGAACCTCTAAAGTAACATTGTTCACACTTTCACATTTTGTGTTACAATCTCTCACATTGCATCTTCTAGTTCTATTAGTGTTAAGGGTATCGTCCAGTCTCAGGCTCTGCAATTTTCATCAAGAGACCTTTTTAAGTTTACCGATCCCACAGGTGAACTATATTCTTCAGTTTCAAGGCGGCTCTTCTATCTCTTTCTGCAGTTTGCAAACCTGTCTTCTGTGAATAAAAATGCGATCGGGAATTTTTATGGAAATATAGTTTAGATAAGTGGTATCCAAAAATGGTTGCTTTCCTGTGTCCAAAACATCAATTTTGTATTACTATGGGGCTTGATCAGTTGATCCACATAATTATTGGCTCAGTTAGGTATCTAATAAAGAATTGCAATCTATACCCCTTGAATCATAGCGTTCTGGGAATATAGATAAGCACCAAACTTTTTGCAAGTACAATATTAAAAATAAAAAAAAAGGTAGCTTACGTTACCTACCAAACCAAATGTTGCATCCTTGATAGGCAATACTACATAAATTAGGTTTGAACAACTTTTAGACAAGTTTATGCAACAAACGCCTTAAAAGTTCTTGTAACAAAAGCTATAAGCATTGATCTGATAACTAGAAAAATGGCCATTAGGACGGTGGATACCAAAATTCTAAGCATAAAAAAGAACCTAAATCGTAGGTAGTACTTGTTGTTAGTAAGATTGGGACCTATGTGTAGCTGGCGCTCACCAAGACCTGAATTGAGGGCAGCCATGCTTGAATAAGCACAAAATATTGAAGCATGGTTGAGATGTAGGGGACGTCATTTTCATGAAGGGAACTATTTATGTGGTTATGGGTTTCCACGTACAGCTATATATATAATTGGATTCTTTTAACCAAACTATGATGGCTGCTTTCGATGAAACGGTGTTTTTTTGTGGCCAAATTCCTTGATCCTTTGCGTCAATCATTAGTTTGACGTGTAGAAAAGATTTGCCTAAATGTTTTCGCTCTCGCTATTTTTCAAGTTTTTATGGCAATCTTCACGTGATATAAAAAGATCATTTACTGTAAGAAATCAGAGAAAAAGAGGTCTTCTGTTTTTGTTTTTGTTTTCGTTTTAACTTTCTCAATCTGCGTTACCGATTCTTGTCTGATGACAGTGATATCAATACGGGAGATAGGGCTGAAGGCTCAATGCTATGGAATTAAAGATTTTAAAATAAAGCTCGATTCATTTAAATTTTGTGTAAAATTACCAAAAGTTTATGTATATAACTTCAAACGTATTACGCAGGACCAGTACTCTTACTTAAATTAAATGGGTATTTTTCATTTTTAATATGCCGAAATTAAAGAATAAAATTTCAATGTTGTTGGATTTCATGCAACTCTTCATGTCTTGTTTTAAAGATTTCATTGTGTTTGATGATATACACTGATGCTGGAACCCATCTCTTGCAATCAAACAGTTCATTGCATACGCTTCCTCCTTTAACTACATCCCTAGCATGTGATGCTTCTTATGCCTATAAACAAGTATGAGATTTGATTAGGCCTCTAACCATCACTTACATTATGTAAATAAAGAGAAATTCTTTTATCAAGTGAGCAATACACTTATTATCTCTCCTTCCCTAAAAATTATATTATCATAGTGAAGTTACTTACGATAATAATCTTCTCAATAAAAGAAGATCATCTTTTGTGTAGATTTTACAATTCTATAGTCAAATCATTAATGAAAGTTCAGTGAAATAACATTATAGATATATACACATATTAAATGAGACTGTTGTAGGAAACGAGTGAAAGGCCGGAAGTTACAATGAACATACTCAAAAGATTTGATGTTAGGAAGTTCAACAAGAACAAGAATCTCACAAGCAAAAAATTAACATGACAACTCTGTGGGAAGGTTGTCATATGTGATATTCGTAATTTGCATGAATAGATCAAAGGACCGGTGAACATGCTTCAAAGTCAATATAAGCGCTCAAAACTGTTGATAGGTCAGACGATGCTGTCAATTCAGGGTAAGCAGTGCTAGGGCATATTTTCATGTGGCGGACTGTCATATTACAAAACAACCAAGGTCAAACTTCCAACCATGAGGCGGCAAGGATCTGCAGCAAAGTGAAGAATTGCCAAGTGTCATGAGGCTTAGACGTTACCTGGGAAGTTAAGAGATTAGACGTGTCACACATGACAACTTTCGTATACTCGAGTTAAAGATACTTATAACACCTTTAACCTAACTATGCAAGGCTAATTGGACATTTTAAAAAAAATATATTTTGGCAACATAATGATTGTAATTTGAAAATCCCAAAATGAAAAATACTTGTAAATTAATTTCAAACGCACTTCTATATTCACATTAAAACTTTACCACCACTTTTGAACTTTGAAGTTCACTCAAGACCAATCTCAACAACAGTACAAAATGTTCATACATAAAATCATTTACAAACCACAAGAAAGACAATAGTTAATTTACAAAATTAAAAAAAACTATTAACATAATCATAAGCCACTATACAACAAAAGTACAAAACAAAGACTACTCACGTGTGGTAATGCCCTGAAAATGTCAAAAGACTGCACGATCTACTCAGAGTTTTAAGCTCATCAAATTAACCTGTATGATTGGAAAGCGAAAAGGGTGAGTACACTATGTATTCAGTGAGTAGGAAAAACATATATCACAAACAAAACCCGGTACACACCAAGACAGTTAAGATAATCCGAGGACGGGTTTTTCACGCATCTAACATGCACATAACAACCTATGAAGTGAACATACATAACATAGAAACACATAGGCCTAGCCTATGTCTCAAACATATACTAATTAGGAACCACATAGACCTAGCCTATTAATCACTCATCCAGTGAACATATATAGGTTATAATTCCAGTACACAAGAGCAGAAAACATCACATGTATAAATTAAATCTCATCGGGAAGCCAAAATAATTATGTGTGTCGCTACTAGTCGGCCAAACTATTGTACACATCCATCGATTCCCGATGTTGGCTCGATTTTCATCTGTGGTGAGTCCGGACTACGGTTGACAAGAGCGTCATGACTTTAAGTGATGACCTCGTCGGTGACCAGACCTCTAAGCATATAATCACCCGTAAGTCCTGTAGAATGGTGTCGTTACAAGGACTCGACTTTTATGTAGTAATGTCAAGGGTACAAAGGTCGCTTAATCTATTGTTCCTAGCACATGATTGACCAATCGTTTCCTCACCAATCACAAAAAAATCATATACAAATATTAAGTACAAAAATCAAGTAAGGTATCATGCCTTTATTTATTAGTCAAATCGATAAAATGAAACCTTGTCATGGCTCTAAGCCAAAAGTGAACACATACATGCATCATAAATAACTCGATTATGCATATATAAGTTCCAAAATATTATTTCATTTAATGAAAGTCATCTTTTGCACTCCAAGTGCAAAGTTATTCAAAAATGTAGTTTCAGAAAATAAAACATTGTTTGCAAATGTAGGTTTGTTGAAAACAATATCATTCCTCAAAATACAAAATAAAAACATCAATTGCACTTCAAGTGTAAAGAGTTATCCAAAACAATGTCAATTATTAAATACACAAATATACTAGCATCTATTTGAGATTCAATTCTATTATGCATTACCTAGGTTCACAATTCATATACAAGTTATCATGCATGTCTTGGGATGCCCTAATCTCATTTGAGAGATATAGTTTCCCAAACTCACCTAAAAAAAATGTATCTTCCCTTGACTTTAACAATCCTCGTTACGATTTCCTTGATCCACTACTCCGAGCCTTTATACATGCAATATACAATGTATTTACTACTCAAACATATATCTCATATTTATACACCACCACATAAGCGTGCAAAACACAATATCATTATTTTTAAGCTATAGGATTTGGCCATTAAGCTTCTCACATGGTTACTTCTCTTATTATTCGCATAAGCTTTCCTTTATATTTTCCAAGGCTTTTAATGTCTTTGATCCAATACTTACACGTTTCAAAGCATAATGAAGCACATTTTATCCAAGCACATTAGGCCACTACTCATCAATCTAAGCAACATTTCAGGTTTACTCTAAGTAAACATGAAAGCCTCTTTCTAATGCACACCATCAAAATCCTTAAATCCTAAACCAAGTTTAATTAGGCATTTTGTCAAACACCTAAAGGCATAAGCTAGAAACCTCCTTCCAATGAACATCTTCCTCATTTTTCATCATCAATTCACATTATACATACATGATTAACATTATAGAGTTCATTTAAACCGTCAATTTCAAAAGATATTCAAAATTTCACGAACTTTCACCAAAGGTAGGGCATTTCGATTTTGGCTTAAGGAGGCTTCTCTATTACTCATTTCATTCTTCTAAACCATGTTTCATGTATATTCAAGCATGGAAAACAACATATCTTAACACCAAACTCAAAATCATAATGTAGAAAGAGATGAGACAAAATTTACCTAAACTTTCCTTTGGTGATATCTTCAAATCCTTTGAAAATTTCTTAAACATAATGATATATTTGAGTTCCTTGACCCCAAATTAACTTAGAACACCTTGGTTTGACTTGGAAAATATAAAAAATTGTGAAAATTGGGTGATTGTCGAATTCTTCTTCTTCTCCTCCTTTCTTCTCCTTTCTTTCAATTAAAACAAAGTGTTTCTAATTTCTAATGGTGAGTTGCACAGCCACAAGATGAAGAATGATCTAGAATGTTGACTCTTCTTTGACTAAACATGGTGAAATTACCTTTTTGCCTTTAGCTTATGTGAAATTACTATTATACCCTCCAAACTTTTCCTAAATTTGCAATTAAGCCCAAAATTTGAGAATGACCAAAACTTATATTTTTATTTTGGTCCTCGGGCTTTTGCAAATTATAACTAAGCCCCTTAACTTTATAAAAACACATATTGGTCCTCCAAGAATTGAAAATTACATTTAAGTTCCTTAACTTTTAATAATTTACAAATATGCCCTTATGTACATCAATTTTTCCAATTAAGCTTTCTAAATGTCCAATAAGTCTAAATATGATGTCTAATCATCTCTAAGGCATTAGAACACAATTAAATCAGCCACCATGGCCATATTCAACCAATGGACTCAGTTCTACACACTTAGAAGCTTATATGTCAGAAATCTCCAAGATTTCGCATACCGATGAACTCTAAGTTTAAGTAAGGGTATATAACATTATATATCACTAGAATAAATACCGAAAGGATTCAAATACATTTTTGAACTCATATACAATCATGTATATGTCAATATACAGTAGTATCTCCAAATACAGACCAATATAAAAAGAGTTTAAAGAGTCTGGCTTTACAAGATGTCAGTTACTTAGGAAGTTAAGAGATTAGTGTTTCAAAAAGAGACAAGTGTATTAGTGTGGAAAGGAGAGAAAAGTTAATTATGAACTTTCTTATATGTATTCTCTTCTTCCTATCTGAAACATCACTGTATCTGACTCTTACCAATTAAAAAAATCATATTGCTACGTACCACTTCTTGTTCTTTTCATTTTTAGTTTTTGTTGCAAGTTAATCATAACAATTTGGTGCTTTCGTTGTTATGGTTGATAACACACGTCTGAAGATATCTCCATCGAGTTGAGGCAAGTTTCTGATTTGGTGGACTAGAACTCCCAATTATACGCTAGCAGATTAGACAGACTTGAGGCTTCCTTTAGGCGCATAGATAGATTGGAGGCATCTATGGCCTCGATTTCCCAAAACTTAGAGTCTTTGTTCCATTCTATGGATCGCCTTCTTCATTCTTCTCCGAATAACACTTTAGACACCAGTGTAACATCCATTCATCCTTCTTCCAACTCTCTGCATAAATGAAAAATAAATGAACTTAGATAACAATAAATAAACTTAGAAAACAATAGAAAATTGCAAAGTGATGCTAAGAATAAAAAAGAATTAAAAATATAATTTTAAGGTACACATTAATTAACAAAAAGCTTTATTGGAGATCTTTTAAAAATGGATCCATAAGAACTTATAAAGAAATGTTATATAAGTTAACATTATTCTAATCTTCACCACAAGTTGATCTTTGATTATACACCTATGTCTAGTCTAATCTCATTTTCCAAAAAGGAATGTATATCTTGGGACCTTTTCTTACAGCATTTAATTGGTAAAGTTCACACTAGTAGCAATGAATTATTTTACCAAATGGGTTGAAGCTGAAGTTTATATTATGATGTGAATGATCGAGCTATTCCTATAAATTAACATCATCAGTTGATATGGATTTCTACTAATCATTGTTACAAATAATAGACTCTAAGTCAATATCAAACGGTTCCAAAATTTTTGTGAACAAATTAGAAATAAATATTACTTTATGTATGTAGGTCATTATCATCTAAATGTCTTGGTGAGGTGAGGTGATTAACAAAACTATCTTATAAGACATGAAAAAGTATTGAAATATTTGAAGGCACATAGGTATATAAGATCCTTTTTATTTTATGGGCATATAACACCACATCTAGAATTCTGACCAAGATGTTCTTTTATAGAGATAATTCTTTAAACGACTAATTGTTCTTTTATAGAGATAATTCTTTAAAATGACTAATTATTAACGGCAGATAGGATTACTCAACCAAAATGAAGAAGGAAACAACTTTAGCATCCTTTATGCCTTCTTCGTACTTAATTCTAAGTACTATGACCTTACCACTCACTTTTGCGATTTTGTCAATTTTTGTAAGAGTTTCCAAATATAAAAGAGAATAATATTGTGCCTTTTCATCATTTTTGTAATCAAATGATTAATCATAGCATTTATAAGCTTTCTAAATTAGGAAAATGTGAATGGATTTCAATATTGTCTGTATTTGATACAAAGATCTTAGAAACTAATATGCAATTGATTTCTAGGGATGAATTTATAATTTGACCAATTTTAGGGTTCTACTTTTCAAGTTTTACTATATTTTTTATGTTTATACTAAAGACCCAAAAACATGATGATGATAGTTTGTTATTAATTCATGGGCGATCTATTTATATGCAAAAGGTGATGGATGCAACATATATAAATCTAATTGAGGATCTTATTATTACATTGCTAAATCATTTAGTTGATCCAAAGCTAAATCTCCAAATGGATAAAAGCAATAATAGAGCCCCAAATAGGGAGAAGCAGTGAGTGAGAGAGAGAAACTAGAAGCAATTGTAAATAACATATTGAGATTTCAGATTTCATAGGTTTAAAACCCTAAGTCAAAAAAGATTAAGGTTTTAGAGATTTTTGGAAAATTATTTCCAAAATAAAAAAAAATAGCCATATTGATAAGTTTTAATGAAACCTAACAAAAATTTAGGGTTCCATCAGTTTAAAGGCTAAATGATATAATTTGTAAAATATTATAATCTTTTTCAGACATTGACAAATGTTAGGATCTAACTTAAATTTTAGCTAAAACCTTAAGGGTTAAAATTTCCTTCCTTCCTTACGTTTATCAATAATATAACAAGATTTCTTGGATAAGGAAAAATGCACTTATAAAAGACATTGATGTGTTTTTGTGACAATCGTATAATAAATAACTCGTATAAGGATTTTATATATGATTTGACTAAAGAAGCTCAATGAAACTATACCTTAATCAAATTAATTTATTATTGGTAATGTATAACCTCTTAATAGTTCTTTTCTATCAATTTCCTATTGTAGAAAAACATGATGCCCTTATGAATCTAACTTCTAACAAGAGGTTGATTAATGACATAGTTGCCCATAATGATGTCATATTTTGAAGAGAACACCTCTTCCTTATGTCTAAGTCTCTCCCAATACCCTTAGAAAAAGCAAGCTAGGAGAAAGTTAGCTCAATGACCTTAGTGGAGGCTTGGGGGGAAACCTTTTTTCCTCTATTTGACACAAACATAGTATGAGTTGCCTTCTAAGTTTGTTGGGCCTCGTACAACATGACCTCTTCCTTTTGTTAATGATATCGTCCTTATTATAGACCAAAAAGATAATTTTCATATATCATCCTTATAAAAATACACACATATTAGTTGGCTCTTCAACTATTTTTATTATTAATCTCAGATGGCATATAAAGGGGAAATAAATTGTGAATTAATTTTATGTCCTATTTGTAAACTAAAGGACGAATTGTCTATTCTAATGAATAGTTATGAAAAATTAATAAGAAACATTATAATAGTAGAAGAAAGTAGACAAAGGGGGATAAAGTCAATTCATAGTGGTTTAGCCAAACAACCCTTCGTCTAGCTCCACTCCTTATGCTCTACATAGGAATTCACTATATTCTTCCTTTACTGGTGAAGAAAAACCTTTGTAATATATATTTGCTAAGTTCAAGAGTACCGATTTATAAATCTTGTTCAAGCTCAAGAAGATCCACCATAATCTGTATTCTTAGTAACTTTCTTAATTGCTAAGCTAGCATAACCATATACAACTTAAACCTTCCCTTTTTATCAAATTAATAAACTAAGGCTTAATATGCATTATGAAATGTACATATCCACGCTCAAATGCTCTTAGTAGCTCTCAAGTATGCCAAAGGTTCTTTTCGTAACTCAATTATAAAGTAGTTATACTTCAAAATTAGCTTAAATAGTTGTTAAAAATGAATAATTTTTACGCATGTTTGACTAGCCGAAACACACTATTTGGAGTACTATCTAGTTAAATCCCTATTGAACAAAATCTAAGGAGTACTATCTAGTTGAATCCCTACTCAAACAAAATCTAACTTTTACAACCTTTTAAATCACTATTAGCTACCTAATCATAAATCTCTGACTAGTTTATGAATAATGCTTTAATTAATACAAATTGCAATTAATGAGCAATGTTTGGATAATAATAGTTTAGCCTATTCACAATTTCTAACAATACCTATTTATATTAAGTTATCCAATATTAATTTTACAATAGTCCAACTCTTTTTTAAGATTAAAACACACTCTTTTATAAAAACTTAATTAAAAACTTATTAAAAATTTTGCAAATTTCTGTTTGAAGATGAAGAGGATTTCTTTACATAATAAAATAAAATTTTTGTTGACTATAATAGGATTTATATATTATGCTTTTTATGGAAATGATAACACAATAATTAGGCCTCTAGTTTATTGAAATGTTAATATAAGATTATAAGAAGGATTGTAATGATTTTATTTAAATCTTGATATGTTTTATTCCTCTTCGTTCTTGATTCTTCGCTTAAATTCCCTTTAAAATCTTTTAAATTGCATATGTGTCCCATTTTGCTCATTTTCTCCATCTTTTGATTGGTTAATTCATTTAGTTGTCTCCTTTACTCTTTTTTCCATTCTATTTAACTTCTTTATAAATATAATACTTAATTCAATTATAATATAGCTACTAATATCACTAAACATAAATTCATTAATATCTAGTAAATCTTTTTATCATTAAAATTATGGATTAGAACCTCATTTAGTCTAACATATTTAAATAACATTAATTTACAAATGGGAAACCTACAAGCTTGTCGATATATAATATCAACCTTAAATTAGAGACCTTCCTCCAACAATTCATCCTTTAGAGGAAGGGGATTCTTACAATCCATTAAAATCTATGCGTATGAGTTCAAAAGGCCATCTTTTTTCTCTTGTTAAAGTATAGGCTCACTTTCTCCTAGATTTTCATAAAGTCATAAGTGTTTTCATCCATTAAGGATAGGAATAAGAAATGATTCTTCCATTTATTATTTCCTTTGGTGCTTTATTCAAACTTATTCCAAGTATGACATTTAGACTGTAGTAATTAAGGAGTTTTCCTAAAAGTCTGATTTGGTACACGAACTTAAAAAGATTCAAGGACAATTCAATATTTTTAAGTAATCGGTTACTTGGAAGGAACAAATAGGGCATTAGGAATAGGGTGGAATTCGTTATGAGACAAACCTAGATTTAGTGGCCAAAATCATTCAAAGGAAACCACATCACACATTTAAAATTGTCATAATACACACTAATTTCGTCATATCTGAAGAAGCAAGCCCTGTCAAATAGGAGAGGACGCCTAATTTTTATGTAAGAAGGGATAAAGGAATACGACCCCCATCTCTTTAAAATCACTAGCACTATATATACGTGTATGAGTCTCTGTTGAAGATATTAGAAACGTGGACCTGATAAAAACAAACAAAAGGAATGAGCCCATGAGAAACAAAACCCCAAATGGGTAATATTGTTAGACCCTATTTCCGGAGTCTAACTCGTGCTCTGATACTAAACCTATTGGACCCCGTTTCTGGAGCCTAATGTTCATGCTCTAATACCACATCTGTTGGACCCCGTTTTCGAAGCCCAACATTTAGAGTCATCCTTGAGGACATTACCTTGTATGGTCCTTTTTATGGAACCTCATTAGCCAATTAGGCTCGTCTTCCTTCTCATAACATCCCAAAACTTCTATAATTTGAATACTTGATAAATGACAATCCATTCTTATATTCATATCCTCAATCGTCACTCCAAACATAACACTCCATTTATCTCTTACTTTCATAACCAACTAAGTGCATTTCAAGTTCCATTCAAGCCTAAATGTACCATAAATAAGCAATGACAAGCCCACAACTTATAAAATGTACATGATTTGAGACAAAAAGTATAACTTTTGCTAGGGATGTCGGATTAAGACCATTTAAGTACAGTTTCAAAGAGGACTTCAAGATCTACAACTTCCGTGAAGACCTTAAAGAGAGAATTTACCATCTAAAAGGTCAAAATTTGCACATTTTCATAATTGTCCCGAAAAGGTCTGCTTAACGGACATATTGTCCCTCTAAAGGGACATGAACTGAGCTGGGACACAAACAAACCCGAGAAGGTCCGCCTAGTGAACATGAAGTCCCTCCAAAGGGACATGAACTGAGCAGAAACACTGAAACACCCGAGAAGGTCTGCCAAACGGACATCAAGTCCATCTAACGGACAGCTACGGGTTAAATTTCATATTTCCAACTCCTACAAGCTATCATGACCCATCTTATGCATATCTATCATTCCTAACTCA
>JAOTAY010000190.1:34607124-34624758 GCA_025629805.1 Erythroxylum baracoense | reverse complement strand
AAACACCAAAGCATACTCAGTGAATATGTTCCAACTACATTTTCCAGCTTACCACTTCCAACATTTCACATATAATAATTCTAACTTCCAAGAAAAGTTTTGGGGTCCAACAAATATTCTAGAAGCAACAATTGATATAACGGAAGTGTAAAAGAAGAATAAAATATCTGTCAAATGCTGAGTTATACATACAAACGAAATAAGTGTATACATACATACCTCATGTACTGTATTCGTTGTTTTTCAACAAAATAAAATATTATAACCCTTTTTCATGGTATCAGAGCTACGTGATTAACTTCACCATGGCTACTGCTGAATCTACCTTTACCACCTAACCTCCTTCTTCTTCTACTGATCTTTCACCTGCAGAAATAATGAAATTTTCTACTTTAGCTAAAATACTTAACTTTACTCTCCCAATTAAGCTAGATAAAAACAATTATATCAACTGGAAGGCACAAGTTACAGCTGCCATTAGAGCTTTAGAACTTGAAGATTACATCTCACCTTCCTTCTCTCCTCTTGCACCTTTTCTTCTTGCCACAGAGATTGCCACTGCTACTCCTAACCTTGCCTATAGATCCTGGCGCAGATATGATCAACTTCTGCTCTGTTGGCTCCTCTCAACAATAGATGAAGATGTTTTTGACCTTGTTCATCAATCTAAAGCCCCATTTGAAGTATGGTTGCTCCTGGAGAAACTCTACACGCAGACCTCCATGGTGAGAGTTCTACAGTTCAAACAACAATTATCTACAATTAAAAATGGATCTAGCAACATTTCAGAATATATTCAAAAGATTAAGTCAATCGGTGATGCTATTTTAGTTACAGGGCATCCAATTTCTGAAAATGAATTAATCTTAAGTGCCTTAAGTGGCTTGGGACAGGATTATGATCCTGTTGTTGTTTTATTAACACATATTCACTATGCTTCTACACTCTAAGATGCTTAATCTTCATTAATGATGCAAGAATCTCGCTTGGAATAGCTCTATTCTAAAACTCAGATCACTATTCCTGCTCCTGCTACTAATTATGCACAATTTTCTGGCTCTATTAGACCTCCCACCAACAGGGGCATATCCTCCTATCGTAGTAGTCGTGATGGTACAGGAGGTGGGGTTGTGGTCATCTCTTATGTCAACTCTGTCAAAAGTCCAATCACACTACATTATAGTGTAATAAGCGTTTTGATCACAACTGGCAGGGTGCTCAGTCTTCTTCTTCGCCTCCCTGGAAGTCACCACAGTAGTATTCTTCTTCTTACATGCCTTCACATACTCATCAATACAATGTACAACAATCATCTCCTCCATAGTCTTACATGCTCATCATTCTCAACACCCTTATTCTTCATCTGCACCTTCATCTGACTCCACTTGGTTTATGGACAGTGGAGCCATAAATCACATTACTCCAGATGATCAACATCTTGCAACTGGATCAGACTACACTGGAAAGGAACAATTAGTTATTGGAAATGGTAACGCACTACCTATAGTTCTTATTGGATCCTCTATGCTTCGTTTTCAAAACCATACACCCTTATCTCTCAAAAATATTTTACATGTTCCATCTATTACTAAAAATTGGCTTAGAATTTCTCAACTAACATGTGAAAATAATGTTATTGTCGAATTTTGTATTGAGGCTTATGTATTTAAGGATAAGGATTCAGGGATGGTGCTAGTGCGGGGAGTCATGGAGAATGGCCTTTACAGTCTTAAATCCACCACACCACACTCTTCATCAACTACATAAATAACCAAACACTCTGCCTATACTGCTGTCACCACTACAAACTGACACGCTCATCTCGGGCATCCATCTTCTCATGTTTTATCTTTAGTTGCTAAAACTATGAACATAAAATTTAATTTTGTTGAGTTTTGTGATTCATATCAACTTCGCAAACATCATCAATTACCATTTCAATCTAATGTTATTTCTGCACAGCAGCCACTAAAACTTATTTACTCTGATATTTGGGTTTATCTACCTATTTGTCTATAGCAGAGCATCACTATTATTTCATATTCATTGATGCTTTCTCACGTTTCACTTGGTTTTATCCATTAAAATGAAAATTCGAAGCATTATCTACATTTATAGCCTTTAAAATATAAGCAGAAAAACAATTACAGTACCCTATCAAAGCCATTTAGACTGATAATGATGAAGAGTACAAAGCATTTTTGCCTTTTTTTGCTCAACAAGGCATTTCAGCACATTTTTCATGTCCTTATACTCACCAACAGAATGGTGTTCCTGAAAGAAAGCATCGTCACATTACAAAAATAGGCTTAACTTTACTTGCTCATGCCAAAATGCCTTTATCATTTTGGCTCAATGCATTTTCTACTGCTACTTATCTCATTAACAACCTACCCAGCCCCATACTCAACAACATATCCCCATTTACCAAATTATGCAACATCCCATCCACCTGTACTCATCTAAAACCTTTTGGATGTAGTTGTTTTCCATACTTAAGATACTACAATTCCCACAAATTTAATTTCCACACTGCGAAATGTATCTTCATCGAGTATAGTAATTTACATAAAGGCTATAAATGTATGAATGCCAATGGTTATGTTTACATCTCACGCCATGTTACTTTCAATGAAATAGAATTTCCCTACTCTACCCTATTCCCAACTTAAACCCCAATCAGTGCCCAAAACCCCATCTAGTTTGCCAATTTCTACTCTTACCCATGTTTTTCCCACAGTGCAAGTATAACCTCCTACTCCTACGCATCAGCAGCAGTTCCTACATCCTAGTTCAGATACTCATTCTCATCAGGTAAGTTCAGCTTCTCCTATTGTCTCTTCCTCGTCTCCATTACACTCACACAGTGACACCCACAACTTGCACACAGTGACAAACCACAACTCACCAACACCTATCCCATGCAAACCCGCACCAAAACCGGTATTCACAAACTAAAAACATACTCCACAAGTCTCATTATTCCATCTAACACTGAACCAAACTCTGTTAACCAAGTATTAGAGGATCCTATATGGAGAAAAGCCATGGAAGATAAAATACATTCACTGCACAGAAATCAACCCTGAACTCTTGTTCCTCAAGAATCTCACATGAATGTCCTAGGCACTAAATGGGTGTTTTGAGTTAAATATAACTCTGATGGTTCTATTGCTAAACACAAGGTACGATTGGTGGCTAAGGGCTTCAATCAAAATCCAGTCGTGGATTTCAATGAGACTTACAACCCTGTTGTGAAATCTTCCACCATCAAAGTCATTCTCTTTATTATTGTTTCATTTGGATGGGACATCCAACAAGTTGATGTCAATAATGCTTTCTTAAATGGGGCACTTCAAGAGAAGATTTTCATCACACAACCATAAGGATTTGAAAGCACTCAGTACCCATCCTATGTTTGTAAGCTTGCTAAGGCTCCCTATGGATTGAAACAGGCTCCTCAATCCTTTTTCACACTTTAAAGCTAGCCCTTAGTGGTTGGGGCTTCAAAACATCCAAATGTGACACTTCCTTCTTTTACCTTAATCACAAACATATCACTATTTTATTATTTGTCTATGTAGATGATATACTTGTCACAGGTAATAATTCTAAAGTTACACAATCTGTCATACAGAAACTCAACAACCAATTTTCACTCAAATCCTTGGGTTTATTACACTATTTCCTAGGCTTTGAAGTACGCAGAACATTCAACGGCTTAAACTTGTCTCAAAAGAAATATGGTGAGGATCTACTTACCAAGGCCAACATGTGCACCTCCAAGCCCTAGTCCACACCTACCTTTTCTGTCGACAAGCTTTCTCGGTTTGATGGTGATCTGTTCAATAACCCTTCTCTGTATCGTAGCTTACTTGGTGGCCTCCAGTATCTCTATCATACGAGACCTGACATATGTTATGATGTCAATAAATTAAGTCAATTTCAGGCTACTCCTCTTACAACTCGCTGGACTGCTTTAAAACGAGTTATTCGGTATTTACGTGGTAGTACTGCTAAAGGTTTGCTGTTCTGCCCTTCCTCCATGCCTCTTCATATCAACGCCTATAGTGACTTTGATTGGGCGAGTTCCGTCGATGATCGGAAATCTACATCCAGTGGGTGTGTTTTCCTAGGGGGCAATTTGGTGTATTGGAGCTCCAAAAAGCAACAAGTTGTGGCGAGATCCAGCAGAGAAGCTGAATATAGGGCGCTTTCATAATTGACATCAGAACTCATTTGGTTAACCTCCTTCCTTCACGAAATCGGGATGCCTTCATCACATCGTTCAATTTTGTGGTGTGAAAACAATGGAGCCCAAGCCCTAGCTCAAAATCCCGTCTTCCATGCGCGCACCAAGCACATAGAAGTCGATGTACAATTCCTGAGAGACAAGGTCGCCGATTGCTCCGTTGAAATCAAATATGTGACTTCCTCTGACCAAATCGCGGATATTCTTACTAAACCTATGACAGTATCAAGACACGATGATAGACTTCAAACTCAAACTCTGCTCTCTATAAGCTTTGACTTTGAGAGAGACTATTGAAGATATTAGAAACATGGACATGATAAAAACAAACAAAAGGAATGACCCAATGATAAACAAAAGCCCAAATAGGTAATATTCTATAAGCAACAATTGATATAACGAAAGTGTAACAGAAGAATAAAATATCTGTCAAATTCTGAGTTGTACATACAAACAAAATAAGTTGTAGAATTATGTTAAGAGGTATTTGTATATATACATACCTCATGTACTGTATTCGTTGTCTTTCAACAAAATAAAATATTATTACCCTCTTTTAGTCTCACCTCCAAATTTTATTATTGCCTCAACATAAATTACTATGACTTTATGTTACCTTTTCTTCAACAATCATATAAATTTAACTATAAATCTTATAAACTTTAAACCTAAAAAAAGGGATAAACTGAAAAGTGTCTAGCCTCCTAAGTTGGAAGTTTAGTTTGATAGAGAGTAAGGAAAATTCAGGAGGAGCTTATTATCTCTTGAAAGTTGGTAAAGGTTTTATAATAAAGTGTGAGAGTAATTATAATAATTTTTAATGATATATTTATTTTTTAAAAAAGTTCAGAATACGAGACTTTCTCATTTCTTAAAATATGCCACTCATGTTTTATTTATTTGAAGAACCCTTTTCTCGCCGAGTGCAATTATTAATACAACAGTTAGTGCTAAGTTGTTGGAAGTTAACTGGCATGCAATACACTTATTATTTATAGACTTTTCTTTTTTGTTAATAAATTAACATTAAATGACTGTAGGATAAAGAGGCAATTAATATAATACTGATTACCTGCTCATCTCTTGAAGTCAGACAGTCAATGCTTTGAAATTAGACAAACCGTTTTCTGAAGTTAGGTAAGTAACTTGTGTTGTAATTCATTAGCATACTTTTCCTCTCTTATTAAGTTATTATTATGCTACCATCACAGAATGTTTCCTGTTACCGTAGACAGGCCTTCGAGACTTGGTTACGTGAGGTTTAATTAGATTCTTAACCACTGTCCATCCTTTATAAAATAAGAGAATTCTTTTATCATCTAATAGTAATACAGTTCTGATCTTTCTGTAAAAAATTAAAATTTAACCTTGACATTCGAGTATTGCTTGTTGTGCTATTTTACGTCAGAATTCAGAAACCATCTGCAGATATGTTCAACTAAAGATTGAAAAAAAGGGGACGAGTTACTTGGAGAAGCAGATGAAGCTGTCAGGCATAATTAACCAAAATCTGTCTGCCTAAGTTAAATGCTAGAGGTGATTAGCTAGTTCTTGTCGCATTAAAACCCATTTGGTCAACTCAATACAACAGCTAATGTTTCTCCACCTTTTGACTGCTGGACCCGGCGTAGAATGCCTTAGATTGACTTCACTTTCACTTTTGACTTTGAGTTGCTTCTTGATTTATTATTCTTGATCATCCCTAAACAACACATTCCACCAACCTCTTCTCTGTATTTCATTAATCATTCAAATATAGTGACTCTTAATGCTTATCCTAAGTGGGGCAAATCCCGGAGTATGTTACAGCCACTTTGCTTCATACTGGGAAAGTGTACCCTTCGCCTTAATCTCCCCATTTTATATACTTTTCAGTACTTCTTACACGTTAAATCTCGATTACCAGAACCTTCCTACTCTCTACGCTCCCCCTCCACTGCTTAGCCCCCTTATATACAACCCATCTCTCACTCCTTTTTTCAGAGCCTAATTATAAATTCTCTCTCTCTTGGTGAAAGCTCTATTTTTGCTCATGGCTACCTCCCATAGTTCCTTGCTCTGTTTCTTGCTATGTTTTTCATACCTCTCTGTTTCATTCTCTAAAACTCTTTTCATGCCTCTAATACACTCTTTATCCAAAACCCGGTTCAGCTCCACCCACCACCTCCTCAAAACCACCTCCCACCGCTCCGCCACTCGCTTCCGTCACCAGCACCGCCAACAATCCCGACAAGGACAGGTCTCTCTGCCTCTGTCTCCCGGCAGCGACTATACTTTATCCTTCATTCTCAATTCCCACCCTCCTCAATCAATCTCTGTTTATCTTGACACGGGTAGCGACCTTGTGTGGTTTCCTTGTCAGCCCTTTGAATGCATTCTCTGCGAAGACAAAGCAACTGAAACGAATTCTTCTTCGACACCCAAAATCTCCTCCTCTGCCAAAACTGTCCCCTGTAAGTCTTCTGCATGCTCTGCTGCTCACTCCAAAATGCCAACTTCCGACCTCTGCGCTATAGCCAACTGCCCATTAGAGTCCATAGAGACGTCCGATTGCCGATCATTTTCTTGCCCTCCGTTTTATTACGCTTATGGGGACGGAAGCCTCATAGCGAGGCTATACCATGACTCTGTGACACTCCCATTGGCGGCTCCGACACTTGTTCTCCATAACTTCACCTTTGGCTGTGCTCACTCTGCCCTCGCTGAGCCTGTTGGGGTAGCTGGGTTCGGTCGTGGCGTGTTATCCTTGCCTGCACAGCTCGCTTCTTTCTCTCCTCAGTTGGGGAACCAGTTTTCGTACTGTTTGGTGTCTCACTCGTTTGATTCTGACCGAGTTCGTAGACCGAGTCCTCTCATTCTTGGCCGGTATAGTGAAAAAGAGAGACGTGTTGATGCTAGTGTGAAACCTGATTTTGTGTACACTGAAATGTTAGATAATCCAAAGCACCCGTATTTTTACTCTGTTGGATTGGAGTCTATCTCTATTGGAAAGAAGAATATTCCGGCTCCGGAGTTATTGAAAAGGGTCCACGGCGACGGAAGCGGTGGCGTAGTGGTGGATTCTGGGACCACCTTCACTATGTTGCCAGCGAAGCTGTACAACTCCGTTGTGACTGAGTTCGACAACAAAGTTAGCCGATTCTTCGAGCGAGCCAGAGGTATTGAGGACAAGACAGGGCTTGGTCCGTGTTATTACTACGACAAGGTAGTGAGTGTGCCCAGTGTGGCGTTACATTTTGTGGGGAACGGATCGAGTGTGGCGCTGCCAAAGAGAAATTACTTTTACGAGTTTTTGGACCATGGTGATGGGGTGGGGAAGAAGAGGAACGTTGGGTGCTTGATGCTGATGAACGGTGGAGATGAGACGGAATTGAGTGGTGGTCCTGGGGCTACTCTGGGGAATTACCAACAGCAGGGGTTTGAGGTTGTGTATGACTTGGAGAAGGGAAGGGTGGGGTTTGCCAGAAGGCAGTGCGCATCTTTGTGGGATAGCTTGAACCAGAACTAAAGTGCACGGGTGATTAAGTCACACGTACAGTGTACTTTTAAAATGTAAAATTGTACATTCATGGTAAATCAATTAGCCTCCAAAAATGAATTTACAAAAGAACATAAATAAAGAAAAGGGGTGAGAGGTTATTTGGTCTGTATATCTTTGTGTTCATAAAAAGCATATAATATAAGGTGGTTGTACGTACGAATTAGAGCTGAAGAAAGACCTTGTAAATTTGGTTGAAGAAGAAGAAGAAGAATGTTCGCATCTATGCAACTTGAGAATTCAAATTCAATAGACCCATCGTTATTGCAAACAAGAATGAAATTAGCCCCACGGCAGCTCAATTGATCTTTAAGGAAGTTATTGAGTGCAAAATTTTATGTCAATTAGTCTTTAGGGAAGTTATTGACTGCAAAATTTTATGTTCGAGTCCTGACATTAATAGAGGCAATAGTAATGACAACGTGAAAGTTTCAATCCAATATAATAGCTCTTTGTATATACCAGACATGAGGCCTTTTCTATGAAAAACTAATTAAGATTAAACTGTAATTTATTCTTCATCAATCTGTTAAGTCGAGGTGTGAGGGCACTTTGGTGCAGCAATTCTATCTTTTGAATGCAAGAATAAAATTCGTCCTTGTTAGATATTTAGGGGAAAGGACAAACGATATTTCCCATTCGAGAACATCTCAGTACTGCGGCTGGACCGGCCGGTCTTAAATTTGACAATAAAGATCCGGGCCTCCGATTTGGACCATTCTTGTGCTTCTTATCTACACTCAAATGATCTGATCTGATACAAAAGATCTTTGTAATTTAATAGGTCCAAGGTCACCCACGGGTAAAAGTTGCCCTCATCTCAATTCATTGAAAATCACTGTTTGGTTCAGGATCAGGATCCTTAAAAAGCTTGTAGCGTGAACCCTCGGGCAAAAAATGGATAAAGTTATAGAGCTTCCGCTCCAGGCAACTGTAGCTCTCTTTTGTACCAGTGACAAATCGATGTCTCTGAGAATTCTTGTTCTTTATGTGAATTTTACATCTTTGTGTCCAGGCTTGATTGACATATACTGCCTCCTCTAGCGTAATTAGTAAATTACTAGCTATTGCTATTTGCTAGTATGAGATTGTGAAGGCCTTGCTAAACAAGTAGCTCATTCCAGTTGATTCCTGTGAAGGTGGCTCAATTACATAGGGTGAAAAGTTGATGACAGTTGTTCACGAATCTTTTCGTACCTACCTCTTCTTGATGTCTGTGATGGCGAGAAATGAACATTTACTTTGGCAATGTGTTACATCCAAGTACAATACAATAAGATACAATTATTTAAACAAACTGATTAATTGGATTACATCAGATTGTAGCGTTCTTAAAAATGATTTAATAAACATATTTAATATTTATTTTCTTAAGTATTGGATTAATCACGAGCAGCTCTTAGTCAAGCGAAATGGGGAAATCTAGGGGGATTATCCTTTGAGCTTTGACTAGGAGAGTATTCATTAACAACTAATAATCACGAAGAGCAAAGCTAGAAGTGGGGTCCATGATTAAACGTGGCAATATGGAACAGGGTGCGCCGCCAGAAAAGAATGGGTACGATTACTTTCGTGTTATTGCCATGCAAACAGAAAAACACTCATAAAAGGTTTTTGCCTGAATGTGTGACGTTGGAATCTGTCTGGACACAGCTGGCATAGTTGTTGGCCCATACGTGCGGCTCCTAGCCTAGATATTTCTGCATCCACGTTCCCCATCTTCGATTATACGTGTTCACTCCTGCTTACATCTCATGTGTTAACTCACATTTTCTTCAGGTTGACTTCTAATACGAGGGGCAACTCTCGGTCAAAGAGCAAACATTATCAAGTTATGCGTTGTTGGATCACATAAATTGAAAAAGATTTTTTTCCCCGTCACTCTTAAGCTTACGAGATATTCAAAGGAGTTGAATTATAGTTTCCAACTTATATATCATTTAAGTGATTTATAAAAATAATTTTATAAAAAATTAAAGATAAATAAAGATTAGTTATAATTTAAATTTCAAATATATTAGTCAGAGACGTAAATTCTTTTTCTCTATATAAGCATCAACTCTTAAGGCCTATCTTTTAAAAATCTAAATTGAACAAATTTTCTCTATATAACGAAGACTTTAATAGGATTTATAGTCCAAGATTTTTTGATATGAGATGCAAGTATAGACTACCAATCATTTTTATTTAACTTATAATATTAAAATTAAAATATCACTACCTATCTAATAATTTATTGTCCGAACTTATTTATTAAGTTGTACCCAAAAAACCGTAACGAAAAGAAGTGTTGGAACTTAAATTATTATTCGAAAAGTGAAAATTTAAAACATGCAAATCCAATTAAATACTACGATTTTGCACGTTATTTGCTTAGTCCTTTTTCAAGTTACCACATGTGGGGTTCTTTTTGGCAAGGTCATATCTTGCCTAGCCCACCCTCAGAAGTTTAGCACAATCACTATTTGGCGGCATCTCTCCAGTGGCTTTTTAGATGCTAAGGTTATTCTTGATCGGCATTCCCTTAAGCCTCTTTTGGCTTGCATCTTCGAGCTTGTGCTATTTTAGTTAGGCTTCTCACATAGCTTATAGATTCTTCGACTTTTTGGTACAGTTCTTTATGTTTTTGAATTGATTGATTATACGTTGGTCCTCCCATGATTTATGTCATGCTTTTGTTTTTCTTTTTTGATTGCTCTGCGGCTAATTGCTTAGTTTAGCTAAATATGTCTACAGTGACACTTGTAACGAACGTTTTGTACATATTTTGTTCCATTTATTAATTCTTCTTATTTAAAAAAAAGATTATTATATTTATCTTATGTGGAAAGTGGAAACAGCGACGGCATGAATACGGACCAATGAAGCCATAGTTTTTTTCCAGAAAAAGGTTGACAAATCTTTTGATTCTCTTCGCAAGTTAATACTCCATGTTTTTATCATGGCTTCCGCACTATTTTGTGAGTGGATGGACGGTGCTTAAATGCAAGGACCTAGAAAAGCAGTCACTTTGTCATCTTTCTCGGGCCATGAGGCCCATGATGTGAGTTGTTGTAAATTTAGTTGGCATGTATACATCCGCTGATGATTTGATCTTAGAATTGGTGGGTTACTCCAAGACTCGACCGATCTCTGCGGCCTCCACCACCCGCATCGAAGAAAAGGGACAAAGCACTCCAACGCTCCTGCTTTCGGCCACAGACAGACAATGAGATGGGCCATAAAACGAAGGTCGGAGTCGTACCCTCTTGCTGATAATTATTTCTGCTCGTTTCAGTGAATCATTTTGAAGGACCCTACAGCTCACTTGTTTCTTCTTAGCAGCTAGGGATTCGTTGAACCTTTCAGATTGTATTACATGAGTAGCTCGCCCTTTATGTTCAGCTTTTATGCCAGATAATTTCAAATCAGTACTCATTGGCAGTAAAGTGCATAAATACCAAAACTTGGCTGCATCCTTGACACGATACAACTCACACTAAGTAGCCTGTATCAGCCAAATCCTCTGGAACTGTACGCTCGCAAGACATCCACACTTTTTTTTTTTAAAAAGGAGACTATCAAAATCTTGGAATTGATGTAGTGATTCTTTTGCTTGCTTGCGATACACTCATATGAATCTTTTTTTGCTATTTATATTTTACAGGCATATCTTATCATCTTCGTATAATCCTAGATCTTTAACGTGATGCAGTCGCAATTATCATGGGAGTCAACAATCGATGTTCATTCATCCTCCCTAAATCAAGAAAGGGGGTAAGTATTTCGAAAGATCCTATATACAGAGATGGAAAGGAAGGTATTGGCAAGAATTTTTATGGAAATTTGAAAATACAAGCATGCTCATCCCGTGTGTGATTGAAGAAGGAAACATCATGTGCTAGTTGTTTTCAATCGAGGATTGTGGTGACTGGTTATGGATTAACCTCATTATCTGTGTAAAAAGAGGAGTTGATTGTTGCAATGATGTTGAGTCCAAACTTGGAATTAAGCTCTATGAATGTATAAAATTTGAACATCTGGGTTGGGCTAAACACAACACATCATCGACTTCTCTGAGCCTTTTGTGTCACTTTGAATCCAATAATGAAGATGCCGATAACAATGGTCTGGCCTGGGAACTCTTTTAAGCTACCCCAACTGGCCCCTTAAGTGAAAATTATGGGAAGACAAGTTTCTTTTTTCTTTTTTTCTCGTTGGTCCAACTTATAGAGTTGGTTGAATCTACTTCATGATTTTTTGTAGTAGTTTTTATTTTTTATTTTTAATTTCTGTTTTTAATTTTTATATTTCTTTTAAATAAAAAACAAAATTTTATTTAATTGTTGACGTTAATATAACCATATTTTTATTACCTAATAATAATTACATATTTAACAAAATTTAAAAAAATTATTTTTAATTAAATAAATTTATTTTAGTCTCTTATATAATATTTATTAATAAATTATTATATTTTATTAAAATAAATAATTTAAAATTTAACATTTTATTTATAAATTAATATTGATTTAAAATATATTTTAATTATTAAATAAAATTTTATTTAAAATTTATATATTTTGAAGATATTTAAATTTAGTTATATTTATATATAATTATTAATTTAATTTAATTTAATTTGATGACCAAAATTAAATAAATTTATTAAGGAAAATTAAATTATTCGTAATTCATATTAATAAATAATTTTTAGATAAATATATAATATTATTAAATTATTTATAGTTCTTATTAATAATTAATATATTACATAATTAAATAATATATATTTAGTTGATAGTAAATCAGATCGTGAAAAAAAAGAAACAGAAAATAAAAATATAATGTTTATAATTTTTTGAAAACTAAAAAAACCAAAATAAAAAACAACAAACAAATTTTTTTACTAAATTTGAAAAAATATATATATATATATAAATGTTGCTTTTCCTCTGTAGCAGCAAAAAATTGAAAATGATAGATTCAAAGTTATTCCTATCTCAGGCCTCAGCACAATAATGTTAAACCCCCACCCTATAATTGCAGAGGCATGTGCACTGCATTTTGTTTTTTTTTTTTTTGGGAGGTTCCTTGGCGGCCAATCAATTCCAAGGCAAAGGTTTAAACTTGGAAACCAGCTATGAATGACAAGGTATCAGCCCCACCTGCGCAAGGTCAAGCAGTCAATTTCCTAGGATCCACTCACGTAAAGAATAAAATAGAGTTATTTTAATTTTTATAAAAAATAAAATGAGATAAAATAAGACTTATTTTTATCTTTTTTTGTTTTTTTATAAAAGTTCATTTTAAATTATCGTGAGAATAAAAAATGTAAAATAAGAGTCATTCTTGCCCGAAGCCTGTAAGATATTAGAAATGACTCGGCAAGAAATTGCACCTTGACGCCTTCTCTGAGCAACTCTTTTTCCCCCATATATATTCTTGTAAGGCCACTCTTCAAGTTTTCTGGCTATCAACCCAACCCTACATTTTCCTTCAAGTGTTACCATAAACTATATTTACATTGCACGTGATAACTGGAGACAAACCCTGTTCCTATACTTTTGATTTGGATCATTGCATGTACGTGTTGAGTTGGGTGGAGCTGAATCCTCATGTCTAAGCCAAAGGAAAGCTGTAGGGAAATAGTGATATCAAGAGGTAGTGGTGCAGAAGTTGAAGATTCTTCCATCTCTAAGGATTTCAAGTTCACCAAAGGAAAACCAACTAAAATTATACACCCGCCAATTGAGTCACATTGGCTTCTCCCTCCTCCACAAGAGACCAAAACCTCCTCATCTTCATCTACTTCAGGCGTCAAATCAATGCTGGCGTATGCACCGTTAATGATTCGGGACTCCTTAAAGAAACTTGGAAGGAGCAAAAGTATGCAGATAGTCCTGGAAGGAGCTCATGATCCAAAAGATGAACAACTCATAGATTCTTTCCGTGAATTTCTCTTTGTTGAGGGTATCTTACCTGGGAAGAATACTGACTATCATACCCTTCTAAGGTAAGTTCAATGGCAACAGTAATTTACTACTTATAACTCAGATATAATGTTTTATAATGCCAGATTCCTGCGAATGAGGGACTTCGATCTGCCAAAAGCTAAGGAAATGTTTGTAAACTATCTTAAGTGGCGTGAGGATTACAGGGTCGACGCAATTCCACAGGTTTCTCCAATCTATTGCTTGCGAATGCATGACCTAAGAAGAGGAATGGTCTCAAGTTTATCATTCTGTTTTTTCTTTTTAAATATATGAGCAGGAATTCAAGTTTGAGGAGTTTGCAGAGGTCAAAAAATGCTATCCTCATGGATATCATGGACTCGATAGACATGGAAGGCCGATATATATAGAAAGGATTGGGATGCTCGATCTTGATGCGCTGCTCCAGTCAACTACCATTGAAAGATATGTTAGGTACCATGTTTCAGAAAAAGAGAAGACATTGAAATTGAGATTTCCTGCATGTTCAATTGCAGCTAAGAGGCATATAGCTTCCATAACAAGCATTTTGGACGTTAAGGGAGTGGTGAGAGCGCGTACCCCTGATATTGCAAGCTGAAGCTAACTGAGTTCAAACCTGTTTAGCGAACTTTTTTGAGTTAAATATAATCGCAGGTTTTGTAAATTTAGGTCCTGACCGTTGTGATCTTGAACTTTGATTAGGGTATGTCAAATTTCTCAAAACCTGCAAGATATCTCTTCATGGAAATTCAGAAGATAGACAGCAATTACTATCCAGAGGTAGTGAAAGCCAGTTTTTCATGGATGCAGGTCTTCCAATCCAACTACATTACTTGAATTCGGAATAACTTGTATGACAGGGCTTCAGTACGAAAAAAGTTAATATTGATTTTAAAGAAAAGCATTAACTGACGTGGTAATCAGTTGGTAGAATATGATTAAGCGCCACTTGCAGACAAACTTTTTATTCATGTTGTCTCGATGTAGATCAAGAATGAGAAAACATTTGAGACAAACCACTGCACTTCTTTCACTATTTATTTATCTTAAACTTAAAAAGGATAGTCATGTTAAGGATAAGCACTTTAGTTCTTTCGATTATGCTGACAGTATGTAATTGAAATTCAACAGACTCTACATAAGCTCTTTATAGTTAATGCTGGATCCGGGTTCAGGATGCTATGGAAAGCACTCAGGGCCTTTCTTGATGCACGTACATTAGCAAAGATTCAGGTGACTTTCACATTTTATTAATCACAGGTTCGTTGCTTTGGTTAAACGTTAAAGTTCTGTTTCAGGTGCTGGGGAACAACTACGTTAGCAACCTCCTTGAAATTATTGATCCAAGGTGGCAGGTTTATGTGTATGATAAATATTTGTGCGTTCTGTAATGACTAATGAAATGCCACAATATAGCCTTTATATGTAATAGCACTCATTAATGCTATAACGGTACAGTAATTTGCCAACTTTTCTGGGTGGGAATTGCACTTGCTCTGACTATGGAGGTTGTCTTTTTAGCGACAAAGGTCCTTGGAACGACCCAGAAATTGTAGAAATTATTGAGGTTATCTTCTTCAATGAACTCAAGGATTTCTTTGACATTTTCACTTCAGTTAGCTTCTCATTTTTCGTATATCATGAACAAACTTCATAAAAACATTTCGTATCTTGATTGCAGGCTGTTTCTGCAGCAGAAGATGTGTTCGATAATGGAGAAATTTCTGACGAGGCTCAGGTAAGCAGCACAGACCTTAATGACCTTCCTCGAAATACAGCTACAGTGATTAGCAATTTCTCCATCGCCGTCCTTTCGGCCAATACATGTTGCAGCCTTTGTTTAACGAATTCCCGTGATGGGCAATGCAGCTTAATGGCCAAAATGGAGGTGTCCGTGACAGAACTGGTGGCAAGCTGGAGAGACAGAAGATTCAGGCATTGAAAGCTGCACTTGAAGATACCACCAAGGTAGGTCATATTTGATCATGTTTGGATTCTAAGTTAAGTTTATATCATATATGATGGTATGTCTGATTGTGATGTAGAAAGTTCAAGCATTGGAAACAGCTCTTGAGGACATCAAGAGGGTGAGTTGAGAACTTCTTTATGGTTATGTTGGTCAACTCCTGTCGTTGTAAGGATTCCCTTCTCTTGCAGATGCTTAAAGAGCTCGCACAACACTTAGCAGCGCTCAAAATTTAGATGAATGTATGTATGAATGGCTGAGAAATCATAGTTGACTTGTTCCATGTCCTTATCATGGCCGCATTTGGATCTCTGTTAAACTATTAAAGCAGCCAATTCCCTAACTTTTTTTTTCTTGAAAATGGAAAGTCGATTCTGTTTATACACTAATTTAGTTGTTACATGGTTCAGTTCATATATATATATATAGGTATCATCACTTCCTTGCCCATTCAACAGAAATTGATATAAATCTATGATCAAGATATAATTTGGAAACCTGCAACAAAATAACGAATTGAAATAAGTTTTGGAGACCAAATCATTGTATATCGATGCACATGCACATAGCTGTCTTGCTCAGAATTCTCAAGCCTTAAATGCTTTAAATTGTGACCTAATAGGTTGGTGCCAATCGCCAATCAGTTAGTACAATAAAGATGCATGTAATATCAAAAATTTTTATATATGTTTGGGCCAATTATAATGTTAGCTCAAAATTAACTCTATAATATTTCAAAATTCAAATTGGATTTATTTCCTTATATAGGTAAAGTTATAATTCTTAAAAGGAAATAAAATAATGGAATAATCGCTTTCTTTTTTGTAGGGATTTGGCCCACTCAGCCCGACCAGGGCCGATTTTGGTTCGAGTTGACTGGGTCATGGATCAAAAGTGATTAGACCGATAGGGCCACGCGCTCGGTTGGGCCCAGCTTGTGGCCCGATTGTAGTTTTGTGAAAAATGATGACGTTTTTTATGTTTTTTAAAAAATAAACCTACCTTTTTAGAAATGATTCCATGACATTCAGAAGGATCATACTGATTTGAATAATCAGCTCCGAAAGCCTTGACAGAATATTCTTCTTAACGTCTAAATATCAAAGATTTCAATATACATGACTTCGAAGATTAAGCAACGGCTAGTTAAAGAAATTGTCTACTTAAAAAAGAGCCACTGTATTTGCGAACAACACACAAGACTTGCAAAATATCTTAGAGCATTAATATTCTTGAAAGTTATATCAAACTCTTTGTGCTTTAGAAAGTGATATCGCTTTATTAAGAGAGATTGTTAAATTCTTCATACATTTCTTGTTGAGAGCTTGTAGAGGCTGGCAAAATATTATTATTGTGGAAGGTTGAAGAACTTTAAAAAATATACACTTTTGAGCTTGAAGAGGCTTGTCAAATTACTACTTGGTTTTTATAGTGAAATACTCAAGGTGGATACTTGATGACTTGACCTAGGTTTCATTATAAGTCGAACCAGTATAAACCTACTGTGTCATTTTCTCTCTCTTCCTTACTTTTAAATTTTTGCATCATAAGTTTTCAAGAGGCTCCTTCAGTTTTTCAATAGGCCCCTTCTATTTTTATATCGCAAGAGGTTTCTTTCAAAAGTTAGAAGGCTCTTATCGATTAAACATGTTCCTTTCTTTTTTAGCGCTAGCAGGCACTTATCGATTAAAAAGGCTACTATAGTTTTAAGCGTTAGCAGGCTCCTTTTGATTAATTGGCTCTTTTCTATTTGAGTGTTAACAAGATCCTTTCGAAAAGTTTATAGGACCCTTTTATTTATAAATTTATTTTGTCTAAGCAAGATCTTATTGATTTGAAAGTATCTTAAATTTTTTAGACACAATTTCCACCCCCCCCCCACCTCCCCCCCACCTTTGCGTGTGTTTTCTTTATCATTTAGTAT
>JAOTAY010000190.1:34587293-34607024 GCA_025629805.1 Erythroxylum baracoense | reverse complement strand
GAACCCTAAAATTAATTATTTTGATGTCCAAATTAAACACTTTAATCCTTGTATATATGCCCTTTTTCTAGTCACACTAGAAATGCTATGCTCTACTTGGATTAATTCTAAATTAATATCTAGGGTTTCCAAAATTCCCATTCATCAATTAGTTATATATAATATCCCTAGGTCATCTCAAATTTATCTAAACAATTTTGACACATGCCAAAATTATCTTGACGGCCAAAATTGTCAAGATAAATAGGTTAACCTACTAGACACTAAAGACCAATTCGATGTTCAGAAAGTTTCCGGACCCCTAATTTCCAACAGATGCATTAAGCTTGTTATTATCATCAAAATAATACATTTATTATCACATAAGAACCTTATTTAGGTCTCACAATGGAAATACATACATTATAAGTCATTAAGTAAGTCAACGCAATCAACTTTCAAAAAGTTGATCAATGTTGACTTTGACTTTATTTATTAATTGAATCAAATTCAATTAATTCCGGAAAAATTCGAAATTCTTGCAGACATTCTAAATGTGTCTAATGAAAAATTATAGAGCCTAATTCTTAAGAATTATTTATTAATAAATTGAAATAAACCAGCATATAACATGTGTATGATACTTGTCATGTTACTTCTAACACTAGTCAAACATTACATCGTGCATGCATAAGATAATCACTTTAATAACAAGTGTCATGCATCTCATACATGTGGCAACATCTCATCTTACATGTGCATGCATAAAATTTGTAAAAAGAATTTTTATAAAAATTAATAAGGAATTTATATGCATGCATGTTTATCACATTTCCAGAATTTCCCAGAATTTCATACATGCATCAAACAGAAACTAAATTCGTAATAAAATAGAAAATGACATTCAATTGCATTTTCCTTTTATATAAACATAAAATAGCACCTTATAACATTTCTGTAAAAAATCAGAAAAAGAATTATTACAAAATGTTCCAAAGTAGCACATGCATTCAGTTTTCCAGAAATTCCCAAAAACCAACATATGAACAGTCTAGATATTAATTCGAAATAAAATGGAAAATAACATTCAATTGAAATTTCCTTTTAAAAAAACATAATATAACATCTTATAAACATTTCTGTGAAAGAAAATTAGAAAAACAAATTTTCTACATTTTACACGACTTATTCCAAATCAACATGAATTTCAGTCACAACCCAACAAACGCTTTGCATGTGTTTAATACATCATCTATTACATGCATAAACTAGCTGTGATACCACTTTTGAGTTTGCCATGGTTGCATGCATCACATGCATAATAATTCAGTGGAAGTGTCGAAAGACAACCCGAAAACCACATTATCAAACATGCATGCATAGATATGTAAAAGAACATGAAATATAAAACTTTTAACTTTTGTTTCTCCTCCTTTCTTGTTTCTTCTCCTTGTTTGGGTTGTTGCAAACTCCAAACCCTTCCTTGATCACCTAAGAACACGTAAAGAAGATGAAGAAAAAATGTATAAGGGTAATTTGAGCACCGAACTAGATGAGTTCTAGTAGATGCTCAATAATGATGGAAGATAGATAAAGAACCTTATTGCATGCACTTTAATTCATGCAACGATTGCATAAATTACAAGAACAAGGTTCTTGATACCTCTCTCTCACTCTAGAACTCTTCTAGAGCCCTTATCTTTCACTTGAGTATGTAAAAAGTGGTAAAAACTTGTGTAAATAAGCGAAGAACACACTTATGTACCATTTCGTGCCCTCTGTCACGATTATAGCCAGCAAGACCTGGGCTCGCCTTCGACCACAATCGTGGCCTATAAGTTATGATCGTGGATTAATTAAAGTTGGCTATACACACTATATTTTTCATCTAATTTTTTATACATATGATCGTTAGGTTCTCGGTTATTTTAGGCACTTGAATTAACTCTTAATTCAATCAAATCATGAAGTTCATAATGCCAATTTGTCAGAATATAAGTGGATTAATAGATGAACTCTTCGATAGTTAATTATCCAACTTATGAACCTTTTTATAGACAATTACTGTGCAATTCGTCCTTTCACCATACTATACCCCACTTGGTTCGGAGTATGGGCTATGTGTCAACTCCTACTAGACTGACTACGTCATATTTAGTCTAAGTGATGTTAGTTCTTATCCTGGGATCTCATTAATCTATGTGTCACTGAAGACTCTCTTTATGATACATAATTGCTCTGGCCAAAGACTCTTGAGTAGTGATCCCGAAAAGAGGTCGTAGGTATCATCTTCTTCTATTAGGAGTGGTGAATCCTTTATTGGCTACCCAATTACCTTCGATACAAATAGTTGTACCCAATCACCACCCTAAGAGTAACCTCATCTTGAGGTAATAAGGAATGATGTCAAAGCACAGGATTCATATCCAAGATATCCTTGATTATCTCAAGTCTAAGGATATTTGCATCATTGCTATGATGAGATTAATCATTGACATTTGATAGATTATCCATATGATAATCTTATAACGGGTCATCTGATGTACTTACTACTCTTAGTAAGCATCCACATGTTAACTCTAAACAACTCATGCTTATAGTTTGTGAGATCCACTGCTTCATCAAATAAAAGAATATAACATGTGCTAGTCTGTCTGGATTAATAATTTCTTGTCTAATTAATCCTATGACTAGGAATTATTTAGATACTAAGATAATTGCACATTATAGGAATTTCACAATCATGATCTCATCATGATTTCCTTTATGCTATGTTTTATATCATGGACTTCATTAATTCAATTTAAGATCAATATCAATTCATCTATAAACGAATATCAAATTAATGAAAAATGCCTTTCGCTTTATTTATCAAAATAAAGTTTGTACAAAAGTGCTAAAGGTGATTGCCTTTAGAGCACTACTCTAACATCATTTGTCTCATATTATGCTCCTTCTGACTCAACAAATATCTCAAGCTTCTATGAACAGTAAATTTCTGAAATGTTTTAACCTATAGATAATGTCTCCAAATCTTCAAAGCGAACACTACTGCAAAAGTTCTAAATCATGAACTGAATAGTTGAACTTATAAGACCTTAACTGTCTCGATGCATATGCAATCACTCTACTATACTGCATCAGAACGCATCCTAATCCCTAGTGTGAAGCATCACTATATGCAACATATCCTCTAGATCAAGATGGAATAGCTAACGCCAGTGTTGTAGTTAACCGATGTTTTAGTTCCTCAAAACTCCTTTGGCATTTATCTCTCCATTTAAAAAGTACATTCTTCCTCAGAAGCTTTGTTATAGGGGCTAAGATTAATAAAAACCCCTCAACAAACCTTCTGTAATAACCTATTAACAAAAAAAAACTCCAGATCTCAGACACATTTCTCGGGGTTTCCCACTTTATTACTACCTCAACTTTTTTGAGTCTACCTGTATGCCCTGTCCAGATACTATGCCCCAAGAGTACCACTTGATTAAGCCAGATTTTACACTTACTAAACTTGACATATAATTGCTTCTCTCTCATTATCTGTAAGACTAACCTCAAATGCTCAGAATGTTCCTCTCTATTCTTCGAATACACCAAAATATCATCTATAAATACAATCACAAAATAATCTAAGGTTGGAATACCTTATTCATCAATTCCATAAAAGTTGTCAGAGCATTTGTTAACCCAAAAGGCATCACCAAAAACTTAAAGTGCCTATATCTAGTTCTAAATGCACTCTTTGGTACATCATCTTTTGCTATCTTCAACTGATAGTACCCTGATCTCAAATCTAATTTAATAAACACCTAAGCTCCCTGTAACTGATCAAGTAAATCATCTATTCTTAGTAAAGGATACTTATTCTTCGCTATCACCCGATTCAACTACCTATATTCAATGTATAATCTCAAAGTCTCATCCTTCTTCTTAACAAACAAAACCAGAGCTCCCCAAGGTGACACACTAGGTCTGATAAAACCCTTGTCCAATAACTCTTACAATTGAGTCTTAAGTTCCTTAAGTTCCATAGGTGCCATCCTACACGGAAGAATAGACATAGGAGTAGTACCTGGAACAAGGTTAATAGTAAACTTCGTCTCCCTATCTGGGGATAATCTTGGTAATTTAGTAGGAAACACATCTAGGAAGTCCCTAACAACAAGAATATCCTGTATTGCCTGCGAAGTTCGGGTATCAGTCACATAGGTTAGATAAGCCTCACATCCACCTCGAATCAATCTTAAAGCACTCATTAAGGAAATCCATCTGGCTAACACTGCTTAACTAACACCTCGAAATATTACTCTTGGCTGATTAGGAGATTCAATAATCACCTCCTTAGTGTAGTAGTTCATCACAGCTTTATGTGTAGTAAGCCAGTCTGTACCTAAAATAGGGTCTATCTCTTTCAACTATAATACCATCAGATCGGCTTTCAACTCCGCCTAATCAACCCGAATCATACACCCTTTACACATTTCTCCAATCACTATAGTATTACCTATCGGTGTACTCACTTCTAAGCCACATTTCAACATCTCTCTCTTATAATGTAGTTTAAATGCCAGTTGTGGTCTGATAAATGAATGCGTAGATCCTGGATCTAATAATACAAATGCTTTAACTTAAAAGACATATAACACACCTGCAATAACATCTTGAGAGTTCTAGGCCTCCTGTCTTGTAATAACATAGATCTTAGCTTGGGACTGCGGTTGGTTACTTTATACCTCAGTCCTGATACTAGGACCTGCTGAACTTATTCTGCCTCTCTGTCCTACTCCACTAGCTCTACTTTGCTAGATAGTCATCTCAGTCACTAGTCCTAGTCCCCATCTAAATCCAAATTTTGGTCTCAAAATCATAGGACAGTTTCTAATCAGATGCTAAAAAGAGCCACAACGAAACAAGCTCTTGATATCTTCCGACACTCTCCACCATGTTTCTTTCTGCAATGCTCATAACTAGGCATCTGTTGTGTTTCCCTCTAGATATTTGACCTCTACCACTACCAATATAAACAAAACCTCTTCTCAGTCTAAACCCTGATTGTCTCAATCTAGTATGTGATCGAAATGATCTAATTTGGCTTTTACTAAATCTCCTATCAGAATTAACTTAAAACTCATCATGTCTCTTCATTTTGAATTGCTGCCTATACTCCCTTTGTCCATCTTTCAATAATTGTTCAATTCGGATTGAGGCATCTCTCAACTCAATAAAACTACTCAAATTAGTGATAACCAATCTCATTCTGATCTCTATATTCGGTCCATCCTCAAACTGCCTACATTTATCCTCCTCTGTTGGAATCAAAGCAGTAGCATATCCCATTAATTCATTAAACCACACCTCATACTTAGCTACAGTGAGATGGCTCTCTTTTAGATCTAGGAATTCCTTCATCTTCCTATCCAAATAGATCTTTGGCATAAAGTTCACCTTAAAGACCTTCAAAAAATCTTCCCATGACAATCTACAAAGTCAGAAGGAACTGCTAGAAACAGTCTTCCACCACTGATAAACCGGACCTTGCAATAGTGAGACTATGTAGTCAAACTTCCCGTCAGACTCATAGTCCATCTAATCAAATACCCTTTCTATTCTCTCTAACCAACCTTCTGCCTTAACAGGGTCTGTAATTCCATAATAGTCTACAGCCCTCTATTTCCTAAGTTTATCATACCTCCTTTCTATCCTCTCAAGACCCCTTTGAGGAATTTCTTCAAACTGGGGTACTGGGGTCTCTCTATTGGCTCTTACGGACTTAAGGTCAGATGACTCTCTAACTTGATCTCCTATAGGAAATGACCTATAAAAAACAATAATTATGATCACTATACGACTCTCTCACTATATATCATGTCTAAATATTCCTATATGTCCCTGCGGATGCCAAAACTATACTCTGATACCAAAAATTGTAACACACCACTACCATAGAAAATATGCTCGAACATCTAGAGGATATTCAAGAACATACCCCATGAAAATGGCATGTTAGAGCAATCACATCAACTTATTATACCATCTTACAAAACATAAGCGGTCATAAGATCAACTTTTCCTATTTCATTCACAAATATAACTTACACTGTAGCATTACACTTCATAATACATATATTTACATTACCAAAAACTTCTGAGAGTTTATTGCTCTTTTACAAAATGTTCTACACGAAATGAGAAACTAAATAAACACAATCTACTAGACTCCTCAAATATCAACTGACCAAACCTTTGAGCCATTCTTGTTTTCCAAAATTGACAGTACTAGACTTTTTCTAGTTTGCCTTAGAAGCTAGGTCTCCCTCGTATATGAAAATCAACGTTGCAATTTTGATTAGTTTGCGAACTCATTGAGTGAACCATCATTGATGTGCTCACTCATAACAAAACACAAGGACAATTCACATTCAAATTCATAACTAAATCATATCATCAAACATTAAATATTACATCACATTTTATCATGCTTCAAGAATTATAACTCGTGTACAATATTTCACATCACTGTTTCAGAACAATCGAATAATTCATTTCAATCATCCATATGATACATATCAGGTTGTCTATGCAAATACACATATGACTCCATTCATTTTTACTTTGTTGTGACCGAGTGCCTATTTACTGCCCTGTATCTATTGTGGATACCGGGCTCATTTCATTGACTATTCCGTACCTATTGTAGATACTGAGTTTATTAATAACTGAGCATGTGGCTCTTTGTGCATATTTCTGAGCTTTTAGTTTTTTTTCACACTAGTCATTCCGGTTACAACTTCTTTATCTGATCATGTATATCAATGTGATGGAATACATCAATTCACATAATATGCTATCAATCACTTTCATTCAATGTGCACAGTCATTCATCGTATTCATCAGATCTGAGTCTGGCATTTAACATTTAGTTGAGTATACATATTTTCCATATTCATATACAATTAGAAAGCACTTCCATTATAATCCAAATATTAAACTCCTCGGACAGTCAATGTCTAGAATTATTGCAATCACATAAGTACCGATTCAATAACTAAATTTTAAACAGAAAGAAATCAATCATGGTGAGAAAACATCTAGGTTAACTCACAGTATGCTCCAGATAGCTATTGCCTTAATGACCTGGCAATGTCTAGATGCCGACGTTCAATTTATGGTTCTTTTGTCAGGCAATACACATATATTTTACACATTACTAACTTGATCAATTATATAAGTATTCAATCATGCACATGCATATGTGTCATATTCAATGCATGCTCAATTACCTTTCCTGAGTATGTATCCTTAAATCACAAATCTTAACCATTTATACATCATAGCTTGGATATAACTAGTTTGAAATTAGTTTTATACCTTAAATATACTTAATTGTTCTAAATTCATCAACCATACATTCATCAATCCTTTTTTAGCATTATATAATCACACAATATCCAAATTCTCATTCATTCATTCCTAATGCATTATTCATATCCTTTGGATCACATTTGTATTGATAAGAACACCTTCATTCCTTTAACACTCATAAATTTTGAAGTTTAGATACATTGATATCAACAATCCTTTCCTTAACTTATAACATCAATTAAAAACCTAAACTTATCAAACACTTAACCAACTAATCCAACATCAAACTAGGTTTATTTTAATCCTCAATCAAGTCCAAATGCACGAAGTTAATGTAACTTATCCTTAGTTGGTTTAACAATCACACAAAATAGAAAATTTCATTTCTAAAGCACTGCCCATGATCGTGAAGGACCTTCCCATGATTATGAGATGAGTGAACCGATTGTTCACCCTTCATTTTCCTTCAATTTCTCTAGATTTTACCACACTTATACAAAATTCAAAACATCTTCTTAATAGTTCCTTACGAATACTTCAATTATTCATCAATTTCACCTCAATCCCAACTCAAAATCATCCATGTAATAACTTATAAACTATTGTTTATCATGCACTCAATAGAACATGATTACATCCATGTATTCATCAATATCCCAGCACACTTCATCATCAACATCATATACAATCCGTCATCATAATCTTTCTATTAAAACATGCGATAAAGAACAACACTTTACTTATTTGTTTAGCTTAAAAGCCTCCTTAATTCATCAAGTTAACCTAGCCCTCCAAGATTGCAAGATCATCATAAATTCAAGGTGGAATAGGTTGGTTTTAGCAATAAGATTAAAACAACAAAATGTTGGAGTGGAAAAGTGTAGAATTTTGGCAAAATCTCAAAAGTTGTGAGAGTTGTGTGAGTGTCAAAAATGAGAGAAGGAAGAAGAAGATAGCATGTAACAAAAATGAAAGAGAAAATAGTCTTCCATATATGTGGGTGTCGTGGGGTATGTGTATGGTGAGTGTAATGACACTTGTCAAATAAAGATACATGCCACTTGTATTCTACTTAAGCTACCAATTGTCACTTCAATACTTAGTCCACTTGTCACTCAATCTCTAAGCCATTTGTCATTCAATCTCTAAGTCGTTTGTCACCCAATTATCTAAGCCATTTGTCACTAAATCTTAATGCCACATGTCACTTATTTCTACTATCATGTGTCAACTTGTCTTGCCATTTGACATTTTTTCTAGTCCAAATGTAAATATTAATTCATCAATCTCCCAATTGTATTAAATAAATTTCAAATTACTAATTGTAATCCATCAAACCAAAACTCAAGACATAAAAAATGCACAATTCACATCATGATCATTTTAAACCTTTCATACCTTGGAATATGTCAATTGAGTGCATATATTATCCTTGCAATATGTATGAAATCAAAATTCATGTGTGTATGCTAATGATATGCATGTGAATGAAATGTATTTCATAAATTCTCAATGATAAAACTCATGTGACTTAATAGCCTAAGACTCAAACCCTCAATAATGTTTTGGAAACCGACTATTACAATTTTGGATGAAAATTATGAAATGTCATGCATCCATCATTCTGTACAGGCTAATTTATCTTTAAATGTCACCTTAAAAACACACGTAGCTTTCAAAAAACAAAAAATAAATAAAATCCTTTAAACTTTTACCAGAAATCCAAAATCAACTTTTAATTCCTAAACTTTAACTATGTTTCTCTCAATTGTCTGATCACTCTAATCCCTTCACGCATCATCACTTCACGCATCGGCGCCTATCCACCTTTTAGTAATGTGAGCTTTCTACATAGTGTGATCTTTCTCCTTAAAAGTTTGACGTGAATGAGTGCTTGGGTTTTTAGAGATTTTTGATGATCTGGAAAGAGATGAATAAGGAGTAGAGAACTAGATTTTGTGAATGTCTCTATCTGTATCTGATGATACAAACATGTCTTCCTAAATAGTGAACATTGACTCCTTTTACTTATTGAATACTCGCAATTTTGCTTGGTACCTAGACTACCAATAAATTATCACCAAAATTTAAAAAAATAAACTAATATATCTATTAAACACATTCGTATCGCTTATCTTGTACCTCACTCACTCATAGAGACACAATTCAAACCTCATCATTGCTTTTCAATGTTGTCTTCCTCTCTTTTACTGTCATGCCTTCTTCGATACATTGCTTCTTTATCCATCACTTTTTTTGGTTTTTTGATACGACTTGTTGCTTCTGAACTTCTCCACTATACAACTTTTAGGTTATTGCTACTTTTCTGTCACTAGCTCGCTGTTGTTTCTCTGTATTGCTTCTTCTCCTCTTAGTGTTGGCTTGTTGTTGCTTTTTAAATCAAATGAAATTTAGCCATGTAGGACACTCAATATAAATCTATCAACTTTAGCACATTGGACGATAATGCAAGAGTGATGAAAATTTTGTACCAATATGAAGGAATTAAGTCCAAACTCTTTGGGACTCAAACAGGTAAACAGAAACGAATGCATACTACGTGAATATCTCATTATTTACAATTAAGTTTATTAGTTATAAATTTACCTACAATGATGGTGTAATGTGTACCTTTTGCATGGATGAAATGCAACGAACCAGTTGAAGACTGTAAGGCTCTTCTCTGTGAAAACAAGATCTTAAACTCTAGCTTCAAAGAAGAATTAGGAATGGGAGAATGAGTAATAGGCTTCTTCTAGTTTTCCTAGTGCTTAACTGTAGTATTGTTGTCTAATGCTTTAATGTTTGTACGAAAAAGCTTGGATTCCACCTCAGGTGGTGGAACACCAATTTTACTCTATTCCTAGTCAAATCTGTAATGTATAAAATTTGCTATAAACATATATATAAAGGTGCAGTTATTATATTTAAGATCGATTTACCCTTATGATCCAAAGTACATAATAAACCATTGGATATTTGAGAACGAACCTACTCCAGTTCTTTGTAGCTGGGTGAGGCCTTTATTGACTTCTCAAAGTGCTACAAAGAAGTCTGTATAAATGCTAGACAGGAGGAATGTGAAAGCCTAAAGAAAAGGATCAGCTTTATCTACATTACTCGCAGCATCTGCATACCTACCACCCTTTGTTACAAAGACAACCAAGGTCGAATGTGTGTATATATATATATGCTCACAGGTGTATGTGTGTGTCTATATTATATATATAGCCATTGAAGTAGTATTTAAGTATATATGAAAGCATCTTATTGCAAATACTGGTATTCGGATCCTTAATTTAGTCTGTAAATGTAAGAATGTTGGCATTTAATTGGTAAATTAAAACTTATCATTTATAAATTAAAATTTTCATTGTTTGTGATGCCAAAGTCTAATTTCTTATTTATTTTCAATTTTAAAAAGAAAAGAAATAGATAAATGAATGATTGGATGTTAGTGCATGGACATCATCGTTTTTTTCTTGGAGTCTAGTAGTATTAAAAAGTAAGAAAGATCCTAATTTCTGTCATCTCTCATTAATGACATGTGCCCCATTCGTCGTAATCTTCGCCATTTTAGTATAATAGTCTAGCCAAGCTATGCCTGACGAGTTCTTGTTCAATCATCCTATTCCTTCCTGCAAAACTAATGCCATCTTAATCTAAGGTACGTTCATGAGTTCTTTCTCTTCTTCAACAAATAATAATATATCATCATCAACCTCTACCTCCATTAAAACTTGCCACCTTCCACCTCCCTCCTCATCCAGCTAAAAACTAGATAGTTTTAAAAGACATAGAGGGTGCAACTCTTCATCATCTAGTTTAATAGAAGATTCTTACAATAGAAGACAAGATGATGCTCTCATCCCCATACTTGATCACCAAAATAATGTCAAGGTAATTGATTATTATGCAATCAACAGAAAACTTTCCTACTAAAATGGTCAACTCTACTCTTTTCACTCCACTTATGGGCTTGCTTGTAAGGTTATGAATTAAACTGTATAAAAAGGTGCATATATAGATATATAACTCATGAATTGAACTGTATAAAAAGGTGCAGAGAAAGAAAGAGATAGAGAGTTGTGACTTTTTGGGAGAGGTTTGGATTTGAATGCTTAGGTATATGTGTGGTTAATAAGTTTTGACGTAAAGGCCGGTTAGCTCTTAGATTACTTGTCAAGAAAGTTAAAAAAAAAAGTGGAAGTCAAAGTGAATAGAAGATGTTAACTTTGTAGAAGTGCCATGTAAGACACCCCATTCATACTTAACGATGCATGTATGACACTACCAAATTTTCATCTAAAATAACCTAACATTGAGCATAATCGATAACGTTTAGACCTTAATTGAGCAAGTTAAAATGTTTAGCCTTAAAATGATCAAATGCAAAAACGTTTAGCCTAAAATTAGACATTTAGCCCTTTATTTAGTGTAATAAATAGAATTCCAACTTAATAATAAGGAAAAAGCTTGATCGTGCCTTATTGAATGAGTATTGTTTAGTGAAGTTCCATGAAAGTAAAGCAATATTCAAAGCTCCCAGAATATCAAATCACTCCCCAATAATAATACAAGATACAGATGGAAGAGGAAAAGACCTTCTAAATTTACAAATTTATTGGTAAAGGAAGAAGACTATATGGAAGCAATCAATAGATGTCTACAAAAGGAGATAACGGTTAGCAAATAATTCCAATGCGTGAAGAAACTGGGACTAATAAAGATAGAAATGAAAAAGCTAAATGCTAGAGGATCTATGCATACAAAGGACCAAGTTGAATATACCATATTAAGGCTGATCTAAATTTAGAATGGCATACACCAAAACCTAATTGATCCCATTTAAAATAAAGAGCAAAGGAAGGCAATTTATTAATACACATAAAGGTTATCTCAATACACTGCTCCATTTTGCAGAAAAGAGCCTGAATAAAATGGACTTATGAAGGGGACAAGAACACCAAATTCTTCCATAATATATCCAAATCTAGAAGCATGTCTAATAGGATCAGTTTCTTAAAGAAACCAAATGGGGAATGAATCTCTTTCTCAAGAAAAGTTAAAAGAGGAAGCTCATATACCAGTAACCTTCCAGAAGATTGAAAAAAAAATGGTATTTGAACTAAACCCCTAAAAAACTCCTGGCCCAGATGGTTTTAATAGGTTCTTCTTCCGAAAAACTTAGAACTCTATCAAGTATGTAGTCGATAATACTATACAAGAATTTTTCCAAAATGGCAGACTAATAAAATAGCTAAACAAAACTTATATATGCCTGGTTCCTAAAACTAAAATCCTAACTCTGTGTTTAATTTCATACCTATCTCCTATTGTAACTTTGTGTGTAAAGTTATTTCAAAAGTAGTTGCAGTTAGACTAAAGCAAGCTCTTCCATTAATAATTAAAACTAGTAATATGCATTTTTTTAGGGAAAAAGCATTAGAGATATTATCTTGTTGGCATAGGAACTGTGAAAGGAACAAATTTCCCAAGAATTATGCTCTAAAGGTAGACTTTAATTAATTATTTGATTGTGTTAGCTGGATTTAATCAAGAATTTACTCTAAGATTTTAGAATCCTAGAAAATTTAAAAAATTAGGTGTTGGAATGTATCTCCACAACCTCATTCAGCATCTTAGTTAATGATGAGCAAACTAAACATTTAAAGGAGGCAAGAGGCTAATATATAGGGACCACCTATCCCTTTATATTTTCATTCTATGTATGGAATCCATGAGTAGACATATAAGGTTTAACATCTCTCTGAATCCAAAGTTTGGCTACTATAGCAAATGTAAAAGAGTGGGATTGGTAGATTTATATTTTGCCGATGATTTATTAATCTTCTATAAAGCTAATAACTAATATATTTATACAATATCTAATATTTTAAAATATTCAAGGAGCTATCTAGATTGAGTTCAACTACAATAAGAACAAATTAATTATATCTCTATGTGTTATAAATGATGAACTTTGGCTTACTATAATGTTAGGTTTTTAGAGTGTAAGACCACCTTTTAACTATCTTGTGTTACTAGTCTCTACAAAAAGGCTAAGGTTTGGTGAGAGCTCGAAATTATTAAATAAGATCCATAAGAGACTACACAATTAGTGTGATAAGGATTTGTCTTACGGGGAAAGGCTAGTTCTTATCAAATGAGTGTCAGACTCACTTTAAGTTTATTGGGCAACCCAAGCAGGTAAAAGTGACAGCTCCAAACATGCAAAAATTAGCTGGAAGGACTTTTGTATACCTAAACAAGAAGGAGGACTAGACATTGTTTCTGTTAGGGATATATAGAATGTATTATTCACAAAGAGAGCTTGGAAAATCCTTACTGCTAAGGAAAGCATGTGGTTAAAATAGATCGATGAGTTTTATATAAAAGGCTCTAATTTCTAGAAGTTGAAGCCTAATAAGGACCATTCTTGGATTTTCATCCACATATTGAGGCCTAAAGACATAATATATCCATATATGAAGGCCATAGTAAGGAACGCCATAAATATATGTCTTTGGTTTAATAACTAGTCACCTTTGAGTCCTCTATACAAAAGAAATTAGTTGTATTCTCTTAAAATTAGACTACTTGAGGATGCTAAAGTGGAATTCTTCATTTAAAATAAGATATGGTCTATCAATTTTAGGGGCGACTCATCCCTCCTAACTTAATATATAATGGAGATGTACCTTTGTGCCTAAAGCATCCTTTAATTGCTATCTGGTCATCAAAAATAGGTTAATGAAAAAAGACATATGCTTTAAAGTAATTAATCTAGTCTACCTACTATGGCATAGCCTACCTAAAAGTATAGATCATCTCTACTTTCAATGCAAGTATACTAAACTTATAAGAACAGATATTCTTCAACTACTCCTAAAACAGGATGTACCTAGGAATTAGGATGACCTACTGCAATGGATAATAAGAAAATAGGAGAACATAAAGCATGTTAGAGTACCATTAAGAACCTTATTTATGTATACAATAAATGAGATTTAGAGGCAACATAATTGCAAGCTCCATACTTTATAGGAGCTGGCAAGCTTACAATTGAAGAGGAAAATTCTTCTCTAGATCAGAGAAGTGATAATTTCTATGGAAAACATACAACACTAAGCATTAGATTGTGGGATACATGGAATTTTAAAGATGTGCAATGAAGGAATATATTACCTGCATTCATCTAGAGATTTAGATAGAAGTTTGAATAGTTGCATCTTTAAGGGTTATCCTTGCTCCTATGGATAAAATAACAAATTTTCATAAGTAGGTCAAGTGCTAGTATGAAAAGCTAGTAATTAAAGAACTAAGTAATACCTTTCCTTTATAGATTTAAAATGGGCATGAGGGCTTGGAAGTGAATTGAACAAAAGGGATAAAGAGTAGTGGATCGCAATGAAAGTAGATCCTAGTAAGTATATGACTTCAAAAACTGATGGAAATGAAGAGTAGAGATAAACTTGGATATTTCTTAGATACATTGACACTTGATAAGTTGATAGACAAGTGGAAACTGAGTAAAATGTGTTCTGATTAAGGGAGTGTAATTATTTGGTATATTGACCTACTATTATATGGTCTTAGTCTATGTAAGAAATAATTATACCTTAGTGTAAACCTTATTTTATATATTGAAATTTATTTTATTTTCTAAAAAATAGAAAAAATAATTTTAATATAAAAGAAAGTAAAGAAGGAAAGATAGAACATATCTTACCAATTTCTTTTAAGTTGAGGTAGATCTCCTCCAATCTTGTTCCAAATCCCTCCTTGATGTTAAAAACAACAATGTTAAAATGCAAGGAGGATGTCACATAGTCTAAATGCTCCCCAGATTTAACACTAGTAAGAGAATATATAGTTAGGGTTAAATACTAGATTTTTAAGGTGATTAAAATTATATCTTCATTTTTCCTTAAATTATGTGTTACAAGTCTTATGCTAGACCAGTTTCTATACTAACGTTGGTTAGCTTCTGGAACTGAAAATTTAAAATTTTCTACTTCTAGGGTACTACATTAAGCATATGTTCTATAAGGATTAACAATGCTTCCTAAAGAATTTAAGACAAGTGTAGGACACAATAATATGTTTTCGAACACGGGTCAGACACGAACCAATGTAAGTGTCATGCTTCTTTATGTTACTCACTACTCCTTAAACACTTTTGGGTGTTCTTCAATATCGGGAAAACATAGACCCATTTTGGTATCTTTAAGCTTGAATTAAACTTCAATGCCTTTTACCAAGTTATTATCCATTTTATTAGCTTCTGATTAACTTTAATATCACTTTGATAGGATAACTATTAAGAACACTCAATTTTAATATTTTGTCTCAAATAATCACCTATAAGTGAATAAATGAAACATAAGAAAAATATTATATAACATATAAAATATGCTATAAAAATGATAAATCATAAACTAATTTAGCCTCTATAAACATGTCAAATGTAGCTTTAGAAAATTCTCATATAATCAAAAAACTTAACTGACTAAACTAGACTAATTATAACAAGAAATAATTCCTTTTTTATAAGTGTACAATAACATTTACCATATTATACAAGCCTTTAAACCCCTAAGTTTGTCTATTAAAGGAGTTATAATCTCCAAAGAGTTTAATAAAATCATACCCACAAACATCAACCTATATATATTAGTCAACTTAATAGTTAATAGCACAAGATGTACAAATTAAAGTTTAAATTGAATTATAAAACTTAAAAATATAATACTTATTAAGTAAATTATATAAATGTGACAATGACAACACTATCTAGCTCCTTCATTAAGTTCAAATACTTTGAATTGCTAATTTCTTCACAAGGTTTCACTTTATTAAAACAATTATTTGAATTTTTGGGTGAGATACACTTATGATCTTAGTACAAAATTGAACTAACCATATTCTTGAAAATTATCTATTCTCCACTTCTCAAATAGATGTACATAATCAAATATTGGAAGGATTTTGAATTGGGTTGTCATGTGCCCAAAGGGACAAATAATTTAACAAAGGAAGGGAATATGGAAAAATAAAATATTCACAATTAGTGATGTAAGTAAATCAAGAAATTGAATAAAAATCTCCACCAACTCCTTAGATCTTTATAAAAATCCTCCTTTCCTTCATTCATTTCAAGTGAAAGAAAATCATTCTAATTGATTTTCAAAATCTTTTTCTTATTTTATTTCTTTTTTATTTTTTATTTGATTTGGCATGAATTTCCCTTTCACATTGCCACTTCATTCACGTCGTATCTCTACCATACCTATTTTTTTACGCATCATAGCTAATGACGTTAAATCACAACTAGAAACTCTACTAATCATGAATTAGGTTGTAATTCCTTATTTTTTAGGCTTAAGATTCTTTCATAAATGTTTACAAAGAAAAAGGCTAAAAGTTTATATAAGGCTCAATGGGTTCAATAATAGTTAAATGTGTGAAGGATTAGCAATTTAGCTCAAACATAACTCTTAAGTGCCTTTATCATTTTGATGCTTGTGTAGGCCTTAAATATAAATAAGAAAAGATGGAATGCAAGTTTCTAGCAATTAAAATCAAAGAAGATATCCTCATTTAAAAGAAAAAATTTTATGTGAAGGCCTAATATGTCATAGGATACTCAAGTCAAATTAAAGTATAATCATTAATAAATTTGTTTTTTTTACCATTTACAAAGTTGAGTTTGCATTACAATCACTTACTCATATTATGCACGTAATATTTAACAACCAATTTCAGCTTAGAATTATTTATGTACGTATAATATCAATATAAAGTAGCTGAGATCTTAAACATAAAAAAGGGAGAAATCCAAAAATAGAAAAAAAAAACTAAACCACACAAAGCACAAACACTAAAAAAATCTAGCTTCTCAAAAATTCACCCTCATAACTAAGCATGACATTGTCGACAATGTTGGAATAGTAAGACAATAAAGGTAGAAGAATCGTCCCCAAGCCCCTGCATGGTTTGTAAGATAAAACCTTAGAAATCTAACAAAAATTACCTACAAAATAAAGATTAAATAACATTAGTAGAAAAATAGAAAAAATAAACTAAAATAAAATAAAATAAAGGTTAGAATGTTAGACTGCCTCCAATAAGTACTTCTTAAAAATTCTTTTAGCTAGAACTCCTGTTCAACTCATCACACATCTAGGATATCCAATTAGAAGAGCTTTTATCCTTCTATATAGAACTAAAAAAATGAGAGATATTAATAGGATAAATATTATTCTCCTAAATGTGCATAACACTACTGAGGAGGATATTTCTTTGATTCTAAGTCAAGTTCTTTTTTGGTAAATAGTAAGGGTTTAGGTTTTCCTCCTCCTAAATCCTCAAAAATCTAAGAACATCAAGGTGTATAGCATTCTACTTGCACTATAAAAACACACTCCACTAAGTTGGGATCCTCCTCTTTTTCATTAAGTCCTAAAGCTATACATGTTTCCAAAGGTTCATCATGTATAACATTAGGTAAATCCTCATGCATAATAGTATCTGCTATATCCATCATATAAAACTCATCATCAAGGGTACATCTTTTCAAATTCTTGAAGTAATTGAACTTTAAATTATCTTTGCTCACCCTAAGAACCAAATTACTCTTAACTACATTAATTATTGACTTTCTAGTAGGTAAAAATGGTCTCTCCAAGATGATAGAAACCCCGGCATCATATTTCATGTCTATTATCAAGAATTTAGGAGGAAAAATGAATTTTCCTACTTTAATAAGTAGATCTTCCACACGCCAATTCAGCACTTAATGTTTTGATCTGTTAGTTAGAATAATAATGTAGTAGGCTTGAGTTCTCTTATTCAAAACTTATTAAAAAGAGATGAATAAGCCTTTTAGTGCATCAATACGAAACTATTGGCATGAAATAGGGAGAAACTATAGATGAATTCTTCGAACGGTTCAACAACATCATCACGACCTTAAAGAACTTGGGAAAGATATATCCCAATATTGAGTTCGTAATGAAGATTCTAAGACCACTATCAAAAGAATGGAGACCTAAAGTGACAGCTCTATAAATTGCAAAGGATTTAGACACTATTTTACGTGACTGGCTGCAAGGAAATCTAATGATACATGAAATCGAGCTTAGGCGAGATGAAGGATCCTCTTACAGAAAAGGAATGACACTAAAAGTAACTGATGAATTAAACGATGATGAAAGTGACACTGAGTTGCAAATATACGGAGATGAAGAGTTCAACTTTATGGTCAGAAAATGTGTCCACTTTTATAAAAAGAAGATGATGAAGAAAAGAGAAGGAAATAAAAAAGCTGGGAACAAATAGGTTCCTATCAAAAGGCAGCAGCAATAATAGCAATACAAAAAATAATCAAATCATATGCTTTCACTGCAAGAAGCCTGGACACACAAGACCTGAATGTCCTGTTCTTCAAAAGGACAAGTCAGAGAACAGAAAATCCAGAAAGCAAGCGATGAATGTAGCCAGGTCAGATGAGGATTATGAAAACTTTGAAGAAGAAGAGCCAGAAGAAATCAGCAATGTTTGCTTCATGGTTGAATCAGGAGACGATGAGGTATATTATTATGACTCTGATATTGAAGTTGATGAATTGAAAAATGCATATCATGAATTGTATGATCAGTACAAAAAGTTGATAGTGAAGTATTTCAAAGAAGTTGAGAAGTGCAAAGACAATGATGCATCTCTAAAAAGTAAGATTAAATCATTAGAATATGTGAATGAGAGTTTGGCGACCAAAAATATGTCTCTTAAAGTTGATTATAAGCAAAAGGTCACTGAAAAGGAAACTTTAGAAGAAAGAGTAGCAAAGTTGGAAAATAGTTTACTTGAGAATGCTTCTGATAAAATGAGACAATTAGAAGAAAAGGTTGTCGGCCTAGAACTTGAGAAAGAGAAATATGTAGGGAAGACCTTAGCTTTAGAAAAAGATCTTGCAAAGTTCATTGATGAAGCCCTTATCTAACAACTCCTGTAACTGGGTTTTTAGTTCCTTCAATTCGACAGGCGCCATCCTATATGGAGGAATTGATATAGGCGCGGTACCTGGGACAATATCAATAGTGAATTCTGTCTCCCTATCTGGGGGTAATCCCGGTAATTCAGCTGGAAACACATCCAAAAATTCTCTAACAACTGGAATGTTCTGAATGGTTTGTTCATTCCGTGTATCCACCACGTGGGCCAGATAAGCCTCACATCCACCTCGGATCAATCTCAAAGCACACAGAAATGAAATTAGTCGGGCTGGCACTGCCTGACTAACTCCTCGAAACACCACTCTTGACTGATTAGGGGATTCAAGCACTACTTCCTTAGTATAACAATTCATCACTGCCTTATGAG
>JAOTAY010000190.1:34551745-34587193 GCA_025629805.1 Erythroxylum baracoense | reverse complement strand
ATGACCACCAACATGTTTCTGAAATGCATCCCCTTTACACCAAGTATTAAATCCACCATAAACAAAAGCATCTCCCCCACAATAAGCATTATCATTTTTGAATAAATAGCAAGGAAAGCAAAATGCCGCATCCTTTGATTTGCTATATTCAAGCCAAGGCATAAACTTATCAAACCAATTAGGGACAAACCTTCTTTTTGTCTTTCCAAAGTATGTGAAAGGAAAAGTATGATCTCTAGGTTGACATGGACCTCTTCGGATGTACTCACACCTCACTATCTCCCTATCATCTACATGAAAGTTAAACATTGTCCTCCTTAATCCTGGATCATGTTCAAGGGAAGTAATATCACTATCACTTAGTCTCTCCAATAATGTTTTGGTATCACCTTCTTGAACATAAGTAGTATTTACTGAAGGAGATGAGTGATATTGTGATGCTTGAGTTAGAGTGGCATTTTGAGTAGGAACGGGAATTGGTGTGAGAATTGGTGCTTGAGTTGGGGTCAGAGTTGGTGTGAGAGTTGCAGTGGGAGTTGGAGTCGGAGTTGGAGTGGGAGTAGGAGGAGTATGAGTGGGACTTGGTGTAGTAATTGGTGCTTGAGTTGGAGTGGGAATTTGAGTGTGAGTTGGTGAGGGAGTTGGTGCTTGAGTTGGAGTGGGAGTTTGAATGATAGTTGGTGTGGGAGTTGGTGCTTGAGTGGGAATTGGAGTTAGAGTGGGAGTAAGAGGAGTACGAGTGGGACTTAGTGTAGGAATTGGTGCTTGAGTTGGAGTGGGGATTTGAGTGTGAGTTGGAGTGGGAGTTGGTGCTTGAGTCGGAGTTTGAGAACGAGTTGCTGTAGACTCTTCACGCCTTCTCTTTACAAAAAAATTCGTAATAGTTGAATCTTTTATTCGCTTTATTTTGAAATCAATTTGACATATATTTAGTTTCCACCTAAGGAACAAGCGTTCGAAGACCATTGCATTATGGTTTTGCTATAATTATAATAGATGCGGTAACATTCCATTGCCAGTAAAGAGATTCAAAGGAACATTTAACCTTTTGACAACACCACAACAACTCCTCGCCACCACCATCGAAAATAGCAGCGATAAGCCAACAACTTCGACAACACCAAAACAATAACGATAACAAAATGGACAACAATAAAAATAAACAACGGCAACTTACAATAACGACACCTACAATAACAATATAACTTGACAAATGACAACGAATCTTATCAACACACCAACAACACAATATAAACCGACAACTCCACCCAACACCAACAACCACCACAACAATCGCCGCAAAACAACACTATGTAACCAAAAACGTCCCCAATAATATAAAAAATTCTCTAAACTTTAAATTTCTGTTCGAAATTACCGAATTAACGCATTAAACTGGCATTAAATTCACATATGAACAAAATCCCCTTATCAATTTCAACATTTAAACCCTACTTCGAAAACCCCTAATTTGAAACCTAACAATTAAACCCTTAATTTAGAAAACCCCTAATTTGAAACCCTAACAATTAAATCCATACTTTAGAAATCGAAATTAACCTTAAAAATCTCAAACTTACTGGAAATTAATCTTCAAGTGTTTTGTACCTTCAATGGAGAGGAAGAAGACGAAGTGACGAATAAATTAACAATGGTGATTGGTATGGCTGTGCCGCTGTGGCCTGTGGGCTGGACTCGTGAGGTGTGGCTGCATGGGGAAGGAGTTGGATTGATGTTGAAGAGTGAAGAGTGAAGTGAAGAATGAAGAGAGAGAGGGAGTCGAAGAGTTCGGCAGAATGGGGAAAGAGTTGGGTAACTTGGGTTCTCAATTTTTTTTTACATTCATTGCTTAAGGTAAGTAGAAGTATTAAAACAACAGAATAAAAAGCATAATAAGTTATGTAGTGCAGTGGTAGTATACTAGTATATGCTTACTTTGTAAGTGACTGGTCATGGGTTCGATTCTTACTGGGACTAAAATATGAGTTTTGCTTTTTTTTTCATTTTTTAATGGGGTTGCATATGCAACCCCATGCTCTATACTAGGTCCGCCCCTAGCTGTTGGGGGTCAGTCAAAACTCAAAAGGATACAAATTGTATGATCCCACTGGTAAGAAAATTATTGTCTCAAGAGATGTAATATTTGAGGAAGATAAACAGTGGAATTGGGACACAAGGTATGCTGACCAAGCAAAGATAGATATCTGTGATACTGATGATGAAAAGGAGGGAATTGGAGCAGAAAATATGTTTAATGAGAGACTTGCACAAGAGGAAAGTGATGAATCCAATGGAGAAGCAGGAGGAACAATGGTCTTCAGGAAGCCCCATGAGAGACATCCTCTAACATGGATGGATGACTATGTCAGGGGTGATGAGGTTAACTGTCAGAATAATCATTGCATTGGCTACACAACAAAGCTGGATGATCTTCCAGTTAGATGTCAAGTCAACATTCCTTCATAGTGAATTGAAAGAAAACGTATATGTAGAGCAACCAAGAGGTTATGAATAGAAGGGTAAGGAGCACCTTGTTTACAAGCTGCACAAGGTACTTTATGGTTTTAAACAGGATCCTCGAGCCTGGTTCAGCAGAATTGAATCACACTTTCTAAATGAAGGATTTCAGAGATGTGGTAGGGAACAAATGTTGTTCACTAAGACCAGCAAAGGAGGCAATAGCATTGTTGTAAGTATTTATGTTGACGATATACTTTTTACTGGCAATAATGAAGCCATGATGACTGACTTCAAAAAATCCATGATAAAAGAATTTGATATGTTTGATCTGGGAAAGATGAGTTTTTTTCTTAGCATAAAGGTACATTAGCATCCTGGTGGCATATTCATTGGGCAAAAGAAATACACTTTGGAGGTATTGAAAAGGTTTGGAATGCTGGAAAGTCATCCAGTAATGACACCAATAGTTTCAGGATGTAAGTTAAACAAGGATATGGAGGGTGAGTCTGTAAATGAAACATATTACAAATAACTTTTGGGGAGCTTAATATATCTAACGACTACTAGGCCAGATATCATGTTTATGACAAGTTTGATAGGCAGATATATGACCACTCCAAGGAAGGGTCATTTATAAGTAGTAAAAAGAGTCCTTTGATACTTGAGAGGGACAGTGAACTATGGGATTAACCATGGAAGAACAAGAGAAGGCAAGTTACTGGCATTCACAGATAATGATTATACTGGGGACACAGATGATAGAAAAAGCACTTCTGGATACGTGTTTCTTCTAGGATCAAGTGTTGTTGCATGGTGCTCTAAAAAGCAGCCCATTGTAATACTATCTACTATAGAAGTTGAGTTTGTTGCACAGTTCTCTATGCTTGTCAAGGGATTTGGATGAACAAAATACTGAAGGGGCTGGGACATCATGAACAGGAATCCATCACTATAATGTGTGACAACAACTCCACCATCAAGTTATCAAAGATTCCAGTTATGCATGGGTGTAGTAAGCATATTGATATGAGATTCCATTTCTTAAGGGATATCACCAAAGAAGGCACAATTGCATTAGTTCATTGTGGAAGTCAAGAGCAAGTGGCAGATATCATGATCAAAACTTTATAACTTGAAGCATTCTACAAGTTGCGGAAGTTATTGGGAGTATGTGAAGAACCTGGTATTAAACTAACTGCTATACAACAATTAGTTTAAGGGAGGGAATGAAAAGGCTTGAAGAAACGTGCTATGGAAGTTAACGACTTGCAGACTCTTCTCTCTTTCCTCAGTAACACGTGAAGATCGGTTTGTAATTAGTAGTATCTCATGTGATTAGGAAATAACAGTCCAATCAAGTAGCGGATTGGACGTGGTAGTTTAAATTTGTTTTTAAGATCCCATGGATCTTTGCATTTAGTGTTTAACTTTGTAATGGTAGGCTATTTAAAGTCAGTGGTGTCAAATCAATAAAGGTGGGGCCATTTGTTTCAGTTCATAAGTTTGTTCTCTTCTTATTTCAACATAAAGACATGCACTGCATATGTAATATCAGGACGATTCATTGATAAATAGTAGGTGAGCTACCAATCTCCTATATCGAGTAACATCTTCGAGGGGTGCTATATTTAATGTTCCCAATTTGTTATTTGGATCTATCAGCACACTAATTGGTCTTACACCTAACATTCAGGTGTCATGCAAAAATATTTAATACATACTTACGTTGGCTTAAGAAAATTTCTGAAGATTTGCATACCACTTCAATACCTAAAAGATATTTTAGTCTTTTTAGATCTTTAATGTTGAAAGGATCATTCAAATAATTTTTCACCTTTGCGCACACATTTAAATTATTTCCAGCTAAAATAATATTCTCTACATAGACTAATTAATTATATAAGGAAAGAGTATCAACGTTATAGATTACAATTTTAGTGAGAGACATGAAACTGAAGATGATATCTAATCTCATGCTAGAAAAGAAAAAGGAATTTATTTCCTTTGCTCCTATTCTATTTAATTAGTGGTGGCTAGCAGTTGATCTCTCAAAGCCTGTCCTTATGGCGTTGTTGTGCATTCATATGTGAATATCATTAATAGTCTTCTAATCCAGCATCTTAAGCTTTCAAATTTTGGGTAAGAATAAATTAAGGATTACTAAAAACATGTTTAATCTAGGAATCAGGAAGGCTAGTATAAAACAAAGTGACGTTCTTGTTCTTGCAGTGAAAATAGGGATGACAATTTCGGCCCGGCCGGTTTTGACTCGGGTTAGATGGGCCAAGGGCCGACCACCGGCCTGGGTCGCCAATTTTGTCCAAAACAGCATCGTTTTGTCCAAAACAACGCCGTTTTGTAACTTTTTTAATTAAAAAATTAAAGATGAGACGGGCCGGCTCGGCCCACCTGTGGCCGCGCGGGCCACTGACCCACCTGCGGCCCGCCATAATTGAGGTCACCTGGCCCATTGACATCCTTAAGTGAACAAAAGCAATTTGGATTATTGATCTCATCAACGAATCCATTGTTATAAATCATTAGAAAAATATTATTTTTATTAAAATAAATAATTTAATAATTACATTTTATTTATATTTAATATTTATATTAATTTTAGAACATTTTATTTGAAATTTATAAATTTTGAAGATATTTTAAATTATTTTAATTAATTAATTATTGAATTAAAATTATTATGTTTTTTAAAATTTAAAATTTATTTCATTTATAAAAAATATATTAAATTATTTATAGTTTGTATTAATAATTGATATTAAATAATTAAAATTAATTAATAATAAATAATTAAGTAATATATTTAATTAATAGTAAACAGTAATAAAAATAAAAACTGGCCATAATTTTTTTTTCTTTTTAATAAAAAGGGCCTGGGCTTTTTGGATCTTTAGAGTCCACCAAGCCCAGGTTTCGTCAAATCAAATTTCTCGCAAGTCGATGCCTGTTTCCAGCATTTTCTTCAAAGAAAGCATCGTAAGCATAAACCCTGAACCCTTCTCACAAAACCCACATTTCTTCATTTCAATGGCTCTATGGAGATTCAGACCCATGTCACGTCTCCTCTCAAATCTCTACCACCGCTGCCCTCCTTCTTTGTGCACCTTATCTGCTTCCGATGATGCCCCTCCGGGCACCGGTTCCAGCGAAAATGAAGACATCGTGGCTCTAACCAAGAAAGCAAAGCAATCAATTGCAGATGTCAAAAGATTAGTTAAAGACATTCAGAGCCCAGGTGATTCATCAACCACTTTTTTTTTCTTTTTTACCATCTCCAATTGTTTTGCTAGTTTTGTAAAAAAGAAAGAATCCGTTATTTCGGTGTGGTTTTAATTTCAGAAATCATCGATTCAATCTGTGAGGAGTTTTACTGGCACCCGTTTCAAGATGGAGGAAACGAGCGCCCATACGAAGTGAAAGAAGATGATACTAAGTGGTATGCGAGAGTTGATATGCCTGGAATTGGAATTGAAGGCGTTAGAGTTTGGCTTAATAACAATACGCTCTATTTCAAAGGCGAAGAAGAGGGAAAGAAGAAGGAAAAGGACGACCCTTATCATGTTTCCAGGGTATACTCAAGCAACTTCTCTATTCCTCCTGGACAATACCAGACCGATAAAATCAGAGCCTTTCTGAATAATGGTGTGCTCAAGATTGTCATTCCGAAAGTCAAGCTTGATGATAAGTGTAGTTCTGTAAATGTGCAAGTGGCGGAATGATTAATGTAATTAGTGATGTTGTTTTGGGATTTTTGTTGTTGGAAATTGGAATCTCTATAATCCCCAGCTATTGGGTTGATGGGCTGCTAAAGAAAACCTGAGAAGAACTTCTGATAATGGGGTCTATGGCCTCATGGGTTGGCTATAAATTTGGATTGAAGTATATCCATCAGAGCATGCTGCTGTGATACATGTTGTAAAAGTCAGATAATTGGTAGATCAATGAGATTGACTCAGGGCCTTTGTGATTTTCTTCCTTATGTAACTTTCTTTAAGCAATTTAAGGGACTCTGACTTTGCACTATGACTTCGTTTGTGTAATGTCCAATATTTGATCATTGAAAAGCAACAGGAGTAATAAATCTCAAAGAGTCCTCAACAAGGGGGTCTGACTTTGTACTATGACTATGAGTTATTCCCTTCAGAACAGTGTTTGTTGAGGTGAGTTTCCTATACCCTTTTTCGATGAAATGATTTAGTATCAAAACAGACATTTCTGTGCCTGCTCAGTAATAAATGAAGAATATGATCGTCTGAATTTAATTGCAGAAGAAGGACCAAAGTGGAGTTTTCGAAAGATAGCTAATCAATTAACCGTACTTCCTTTGAAGCAACTTGCTACTAATGACCTGACAAACAATTTTAGAGGAAGACAACTCTGTTTGGGGAGTCTCTCGTCAGAACTAGAACTACTTCGGTCTTCTTCTTTCCTTCCATACCCAAAATCACCCTTCAATGTCACTTGTTTGTTTCGCATGTCCACTGAATACTCGCTTAAACCTGCAATTGATTTAAGAATAAGATCATAAACCATACTTGGCTATAATTAGTCTAGAGTTGGTTTACACCAAAGAAATATTTGGAGCATGACTTGATTGCTTAGAAAATAAAGTGCACCTCTCGTAAATAAAACATGGAAACCAACGTGATTGCAATATTCAATGTTCACTTAACTCCAGATCTTTGGCGTATAAAAAGTTGTATTGTGCAAGTGAGATTTATTGTGGTCATGAACAGTTTGGAGAATTCATACAATTTACTGTATAGAAAATGGCGTTGAAATATTATGAATTTGTTGACATGTTTGTTCAATAATAGCACCAACGGCATCTTTCGCTTACTACAGCCATACTCTCTTCTCTATATCTCGAGTAAATTTGAAGCTAACCTGTCATCTTTGATACAACGAAAGAAACTCTTTCTCGGCATCTAGTGCATCCCATAGTTGCAGGCATTACTATTACCTGAAACTGGAAATTAGACCAACCATATTACATCCATAAAGAAACTAGTGGAATAAATGATATCAAGAAGCACTACAAGTTCCACAAATGATCATTGGTAATGATCTGAATTGCTATACAATTGTTGCTCTGAATGCTCATTGATAAAACAACAGTTGGGTTGGTGTAGACAATGAGCTGCAGAGTAGAGATGGGATAATATCATCTTAAGAAGGTGTCAAAGAAACACCTTACTCCACAAAGAACCCACCTTTTCCGCTTCTAGTAGTCATTCAAAAGCTTTAATATTGATGGAAAATCATTAGAACACAATAAACTATCGAGCTAATCAAAAATTAACGAGAAAGTATACATGTGAAATGGAAAATATGGAGATCAGTTTAGTTGTGAATGGCAAGTGATGCTTTGACCTACCATCGGAAGTGTCAAATCTTCCAAGGACATGAGAGACTTATTGGATACAATCATCATAATCAGCCTACCTGTGTTCTTGTGCCTGTTTCACAGCAACTATACCTCAGTGATGATGCTAAGCCTTCGTACTGTCACGATTTTAGTAACTGGATCAACAAAGCTGATGAACCATTGGTACTTATATGAAGCCATTGAAACCAGCCTACCACTTGCCACTTAATAAAATCAAACTCTACCAACCATATTGAGAAATAGGATAGTAGAATAGCTACTAAGGTTTGGGAAGAATTCTTTTTAAACAAATTAACTTTCAACTACTTGCTCGTCAGCACTACTGCTTTCAATAATAGCAGCTTAGTTGGTTGGTCTCAAGAAATTAACTGCACGTTACTGCAAGTTTTGAGATATTTGGCTCGTTAAGGACTCCAGAACTTGCTGCTCTGGCCTTGCAGAGTGTGGGATTCATGTTCTTGTTAAATTTTATGTATCTCTTGCTGATGTTGCATACTGAAAGCAGATAAGATTAAAAACCAATGCGTGCCTCAGTTGGCTTAGACGAATTGGTTGAACTAACAGCACAGTTGGCATGGATAAATTGATACTTAACCTTAACACGCTCAATGTTTTTTGAGATTCTTGTCGCTAGCTAGAGTTTTGGTATAAAAAATTAGACGCACTATGCTCCATTACCTAATAAACAAGTCGAGCTGCTACCCAGGAAGCGAAATGACTGGATCATCAATTCAACGGTTTCAGTGAACAGAGAGGCAATCTCATCATCGTATTATAAGGTAAATCTCAACTTCAAGGCACAACCTAGGTCATGCCACTTCACATTCTTATCACCATTTATAAGCACGTTCGAAAACTTGAATTATGTATAAGGTGCATATGTGAAAAGTTTCAAACATCACTTCTTCGTGATACTTTGCCTTTGGATCTTCTTATCACATTACCAACTATAACTAGAAAACATTGCAAGATACTGCATCAAATCAAATATACCCTTAAAATGCAAACTATAATCCTCACTTCAACGTGTTTCTGATACTGTAAGCCCACCTGAACTTTTGGTTAAACCTTAAAACCTTACTTTTGGCACATACTTTGAATCCATGTATGACGAAATCTGTTATTTTGGAAATGGGAAATCGACGGCCATTGACATAAATGTATAATCGTTCAATGGTTAACAATGACTAACAGACTTCAGCGAGGTTGTCCATTAATTTCAACCATTACCATCTTTCCACGTAATTAAATATGATTTGCACTCTAATCTCTATGACTAGACGTGCTAAATCTGAAAGGCAGGTTAAAAACTTTATCTTTATTCTCTTTTTCCTAGCCTGTGGTCACCTCTACACTTGAAACTTCTTTAATGCGGATATTCTTTCTTCTCATAATTTAAATTATAATGTAACGTCCAGACCGTTTTAGGCTACAATAATTTATAAACTTGTAGTCAAGACTATGGAAACTGCATCCAGGAAAAAGAAAAATCAGAAGATATAAGCCTAGAATAGGAATTTTAAAAACTCAATGAGCTGCTTTGATGTTACAATATGGCTACAGGCTCGACGAAATACAAGATAAGCCTGACTATAACTCCTTTTGCACCTCAGCATTTAACCGCAGCAATTTTGACTTGACCTGAAGTTGTGAATCACGGGAATAGGCTGCCAATGTAGGGACTCACAGTAGGAGTCACGTCATGCAGGGAACTTATAGACGAACATGAAGAGGAATGCGTGGCCCAAAGCTGCTCGTCTTCAGGATTGCATCAGAAAATAATATCATTAAGCTGTACACATTTATTATTCTTTACGTTCCTGTCAATTAGATATGCTCTGTCCTCTATATCTGCACTGAAGCAATTCATCCGATGCCTGTTGAAAATACAAATCACAAAATATTTACCAGTTCTGTGAAGCATCGTAAGAACGAAAGAATATTGTTAAGGTTTTGTTACTATACTCACCACTCAAAGTGATCTTCACAACAAATAGAACCCGAAATAATTGAGAGTCCAGCTTTTTTCCTGTGATCGGCCCAAGAAAGTATGATCAGTATAGTTCTATATATGATACAATTAGAACCAGTACCTACAAATGCAACATACGCCACTAAAAGGTACCACAAGACCTCTATCAAAAATGCATCAAGGGGCTCCAAACAAATTTCATGCTTAATTCCTCTTACATTTGGAGAACATAGAACAATGGTTCTTTCTCCATGTTCATGTAATCTGTTTTTTCAACCTAATTGAAAAGAAATAGTTTTCAGAATTTAGGTCACAAACCATGTTGCAGTATACATATCGTAGAACTTGTCAAAGGCTTTATCAAAGCAGTAATGGCAAACCAACAGATCCCTTATGTTAGTCACCTTACATGTTGATTTACAGCATTTGACCTGCATCAGTTAACGTGATGAAATTATCAAGTACAATGTCTACTTCCTCACACATGCCTTAAATTTCTTTAACAGCTTAAGGAAAATGTGCACTTAACAAAAGTAGCGTCTAAGCATACAAGAATAACCAAATTTTCCAAAAGGTGCACGATAAAAGAAAATGGGACAACAATGTAGAAAGCGAATTCAATTAGTAAAATGAAGCTGGAGATAAAATCCAGGTGTCCATGAATTAACTTAGTCAGTTGTTTTGGAGCACCAAACAATCTCCTAGTCTAAAGAACAGTTCGCTGAATAAAAAGTTACCCTCCCAATCAAACCATATAACCACACATTAATGTTTCCATAAAAAATTGACTAAACCACTGCACAATGTGGGAAAGAGTCACTATAAACCACTAATTTTGTAATGGGACAGCGATGAATAGTAAATTTACCAAACGTCTAAGTTTGTGAGAGTAATATTTCTCATGAGGTGGATGATTTCTGATATGCTCATCCAAATGACCTGCACTGAAATTTAATTGTTGGTCAAAATAACAGTTTATGATGAACCCCACACTTCTTTGCTATGGCAAAAACTCATGTTAGTCATATATAGCACTAATAACTACCCTGACTTACAGTAAAGGTCTCTTTATCTTTTATCCTATGCTTACCAAACAAACAAGAAAGTCTTTTATAATGTGCTTACCAAACAAACAAGAAAGATTGCACAAGTCATGAATTCCACACAAATTATTTAACTCTATAAACATCATACTGTAAACCACGATAAGTGATATGAGAGCCAACAACATACTGCTAGATTGAAGTCTTACATCAGTTAGACGGTAAGAGATAAGTTCCACTTACTTGTCACAAAGGACAGTATTGCAGTCAAGGCAAGTTGCCAGACTTAAAGAGCTCCGGCATGTATTGCAGTATGCTGTTGACAAAGTTTTACCAATTTGGTGGCATCTGCAGATATTTAAAGAACCAAGAAAATGGCAAAATTAAACGAGTGGATTCCTCAGATAAAACAAAGAGATGCTAATCAACATTTTATGCTTTGCTATCAATTAAAAAACTTCTTTTGAACTAGAATGAGACATAAATAGGAATACATGGTGCAGCTCACACCTGCCATGAAACAAGATCAAAGATATGTAAGGTCAACATAACAAAGGGAACAAATTTCCAGAAGTTGGCCCGAGACTAACAGAAATATTATGTATTGCTGAAAATCGAATACATCAAATGAAATAAAAAATTCTTACGTCAGAATCAATGCATCATGAACATAAATACTCTACACTGCCTCTTTTTTACATCAACTAAACAAGTCATGAAACAGGAAACGTTGGCTTTTTATTAACAAAACTGTAAGTCCAATTAACTTCTGAACTTAAACTACTTTTTATTGCATGGTAGGTCTCTACATATAGTCTCTGCAGCTGTCAATTATCCTACCTTCTAAATATTCCTCATTATTATGATGATTGCCTATAAAAATGAAAAGGAATAGAAATATAAGACAATAAGATTACATCTGACAGACCTTCTATAGAGCCCAAGAAGGTCCCTTGATATGGACTTTGATTGGCCGCGCCCCACTTCCGCCTAGGTGGAAAGGTAAGTTCACTAAGTAATGTACTTTAAAAGTGAAAACGGGATGCTGAGGACTTCTCAGAGTCAAGCGGTCAACACCTCATCAGATGCAGTCGCCAAACAGTCTTCCGCAAGGTGACCAGGTCTCTGGCATTTCCAACTACAATGTGAGGTTTGTCATTGAAAACAAGTAAATAGATGCCCAAATAGGAGTTCACTTGAAACATTATTTGAGTTATAGGTTGAACTTGTGTGTAATACCAATTTCACGCTCTGAGAAAGGCCATCTATAAATCAATCCCAAACAAACATGTTTCAGGAAAAAGAATATACCACTTATAGCAACAAAGATTAGATGTTTTCTTAGACCAGTAATGGCAATCATAGTCCCATTTGTCCTCCTCAAGCTCAGACACTGGCATAGCACATTTGACTACACATGAGGAGGCATCCAATTCCTTGTTGCAAGATGTATCCTGAAGAAAAAACCCTATGAAAGGCGTCCTAAAAAGCCCCATAAACATAAAAAGTATCCTCAAGTACATTATTGGAAGTATAAAAACACCTTCCAGAGCTTCAGACTTTGTAAGAGCTCAGCTTTACATTCCATGCTACAGATATCATCACTGGTCTGTCGGGAAATAGACATAGAGTAGCATGAGTATGAAAGATGATCATGAAGATGAGCCTAATCTGTGGAAGAGAGTGTTTGACAAATCCTACCTCATTGCAGATATATTCTCCATATTTACCACATACTACACAAACAGGTTCACCTGGCATGGGATAGCGTTGCTCACTTCTAGCAGTAACTTGACCAACTTCATTTTTATCATCTAAAAAGAAACAGATGAAGTGTAAGCAATGGTGTTTGTTTACACGAAAAAGAATTATTGGGAGCAAACATAGTTATATCAATTCTGTGGTCAACGATGCCAAGATTTTGATAATGAGGAAAAATCGCCCTAACCAACAAAAAATGTAGTTGAACAATAAAATTATTAACTAATAAAAAAATTTCAGAAGCAGACCAGAAATTGGGGTTTCCTCTTCCGATGGACATTCTGAAGAAGAACATCGATCACCTAATTTTCAAAAGACAAGCCAACATGAAATACGTTTTAATGCCCCACTCAACCATATATGCAGGTCATAAGAAAGGCACTCACTTTCATAGTCTACCAAATTTAAAGCCGAACTTGAAGTCCCCTACAACAAAAGAAAACAAAAAACAAATCATTACATGAAGCTGGATAAGAAGTATAGAAGAAAAATAATAAATTCAAAAGAAGTGGTTACCAAAACATCAGCAGTTAATACTTCACAAGGCTGAATCGAGCTCACTTCTTTTCTGTCCACGCCGAAAAAGAAAACGAAAGTCAACTAAGATAAAAAGAAAAGGACAACCAGAGATAACAAAATAGAAAAAGAAATTACCTTCTCTTGAGAATATAATCTTGGTGAGACATCAGCCCCCCATCATTGTCTTGGATTTTAGAGTCACGTACACATTCTCTACGGCGACGTTTAGGGGGGGCCTCCTCCTTCTCATCGATCAAAGGAGCGTTCCCGGTGGCAATATTATAAGCTGTGAATTCCAAATATTAAAATAGATTGGAAATTATCCACATAAAACGAGAATCTACCTTTGAGGTTTTGAAGAACAGAGGATATAGCGATGTCCTTCTTGTATGAGAGCGAAGAGTTCTTGTATATATTCGTCCGGCTCCCCTCCATTAGTCATCACCCAAGCTCAGACGGAACACATAAATTCACACAATATATTTCCCGGCGTTGTGTAACTGGGCTTCTGCCGAACCGGCTCCGGTCTGAAGATAATTGGCCCAATATCGGGATTGCGAAGGGACGACCCATATATTTGATTCCACTTCCCTTTCCAATTTTTTGCCAAATATTTAGTTGAATTTTAATTTTGATAATTTTGATAATTTTATTTTATCCTAATTTAATCTCATTATAAATAGATATATTATTTAATTATTTAAAATTTTTGAATATATACAGTAATTATTTAAATTAATTTTATAATAAAATCATTTTGAAAATTAAAAATATAAATGTAATTTATCTCTAATTTATATTTAATTTTAGTTATTATTAGTAATTATATCAATATTAAATATTTTTATTTTATTCAAAAATTAAAAAACAAGAATTGAAAATCACAAAGTGAAATGAAAAGAACTAGTTCTAAAATTTTCATGAAAATAAGGATAAGGTGCTTAAATTATAAATCTGTTAACTTGATTTAAAAAGGCAAAAAGTTAAAAGAAGCTTAAATACCACAGGGTGATCTCATGGACCACGTCATACAGGCATTATAATTTTATCAAATGGACGAGAATCTAAATTGATTACAATCTTATCAACAACTCCACGGATAGCTGATGATCACGATTTGTCAAACAAGTGTAGATATTAATTGCAGTCATGAGTGGAGATAGGCCACCCAAAACAGCTGCCATTTTCAACTCACCACAGGCACCCAAGAATTGACTCCACGTCACACACTTTACCGACTTTCTTTTCTTTTTTTTCCCTCCCATTTTTGCAGCCGCCTACATCCTCACCTTCTGAAATCTGAATAACCCATGGAGAGTGTTTTAGTAAAAAAAAAATCACTTAAACCAAGTTCAATTCTAATGCCTAGAAAGTCTTCAAGGTTCTAACTGGCTATCCAATGTAAGAAGACAGAAGCTCCAATAAAGTGGTTTGGGATTCATTAGCAAAACCTGAACTGAAGCAACTGGATCGAACATTTCAGAAGCAAAACTGCCTTACTTCCCAGCGAAAAACATAGATGGGCAAGATTGGGTGTGACGCTGATGGGAACCTAAACCAAGAAAAGTTTAGTCAGCCTTTGCCCTGGATTGGCATCTATGTAGCAGCAGCATCTCTGGCATGTGGAGTTGCAATGTTTGCAGACTTCATTCATGGCTTTCGTCGTCGAAAATTGTGGTTCCCTAGTAAGTACTTCTCCATCAATGCCACTTCACTCACTATTATGACTGTGGCTGTTAAATTCTCGGTGGATCTTAATACTGCCATGCCAGACCGCGTTGATCAGCTTTCCAAACTGAGCAGCGGTGTCTTAATCTGCACAATCATGAGTAATTCAATGCCTTCTCTTGGAACTATGGACAATAAAGACATCTGGATGAATCTAATTGCTTTGGGGATACTTGTAATTACTGTTGTTGTTAATATCTGCATTCAGTTGGGTACCGGTGTCATATATCAATACTGGAAGGAGCATGCTTTCGTCATGTTTCTCATGCTTCTTTTGCTTCTAATTTTGGGCTTCTCGGCTTTGATTGTGCCAACTTCAAAGAAATACCTGGAATTTAAGTATAGTAAGAAGTATGAAATGGCTCTGAAAGAAGGGTGTGGAGAAGCTAACCAAAAAACTAACGAGAGACTGAAGGAAGATCTTATGAAATTTTGGATGATGGCTCACACATGCAGTCCTCAATTCGTGATTGGCCGTTCTGTTACATGTATAGCTGCAGGTGCCCTTAGTCTCCTGGGTACCTTAACTTTAGCTGAGGCCATGCTTCGATCTTACTTGATGTCCTGGTCATTCAGGTTTTGCAATGGCGAGTCTGACTACAAGTGGTCAACTACCTTGGTACTCATTACTCAGACCATTGCAATAGGAATTGGTACTATAGCTCCAGCAATCAGATGGTTCACAGCCGTAAAGTTTAGATGCCCGAAAAGAAGAAAGAAAAGCATGAAAGATATATTCAGAGTAGAATGCTACTGGAAGCAGTACCTGGTAGAGATGAAAGAGTGCCCATTAGGCATACGAATCAAATCACGACAGTGTCGGAAAGTTTCACATGATGCTAAAATGAAGTTTCTGGACTTATGTATTGGAGTGCAGACAGCAATTGTTTTGGCAAGCAAAGTGATCCAATTTATTTCCATTTTCTTCATCAGCCGGATTTTGATATTCCTTCATTTCTGCAAAAAGTTGAAATCCAAAAACAGCATATTGATTGACTCAGAATCAGAGAAGGTTCCCAGCCTAAAGCCAGATCTTAGCCGTTTTGTTTTGCATCTTGAAGGTGAGGATGAACTAGTTGATTTGATGATGAAGAACAACTTTGATACAACCGATCATTGGATGAAGAGGGCTAAAAAGAAGCAACCAAAGCATCTAATACAACTATTGGAAAAATCTACTTTTCCTGATGGATTCAAGGGAGTGAAAGAGTTTGACTGCGACTTTGTTTGCTCTTTAGGTTCTGAAGATCCCCCAAATTGCTGGGCTCTTCCTGTTGTGACTCTGACAGCCATTGCAGTTGCACTTCCAGATAGCAGTAAGAGCAAGGTCAAAAACTTGTTAAACGGTGTACATGAAGGCCTCATGCATGTCAGACTCATAGAAGACATCCTGGATGAAAAAGGAGATATAACCAATATAAGAAAGGCAGCATATGTTGTCTGGCTGGAAGTCGATCTCTATCAGAAGTGGCTCGATGTGGATCTTGACAGACTGTCTTTACAAGCAGAAAGCACAAAGGAAATTCTCGAGGGACTTGCTGATGCTGCAAAGAAAAGGTTTGAGGAGTTTACGATTGGAAATCAATGTCAAAGGGAAACCCCTTCTAAGTGGCCTATTAAGGTATTAGCTGCTCATTCCATGTATAGGATAAGCCAAACTATATTGCACAGTTATGAATGCAAGAATTACCAGATGACTGAAAAACTCTTTGAAGCGCTAACAACTATGATATCTGATATACTGGGTGCCTGTCTCACTAATTTACGTCGTGTTATACTCCACAAGTGTTTGAGCAGCACCATTGAAAGCAGAGAAGACAGCATAAGAGATGCAGTGTACCTTCTTGGTAAAACAGATAAGATTCTGAATCTTCTGAACCAAACGGAATTTCCCCGGATGTGTCTGGATCGAATGTCTAGCATTGATGAGTGGCGTTCACTGCACAAGATGAAGGACCCTCTATCCTTCAATTCAGCTTCAGCAGAGAGTAAGTCAGATTCTTCTAGCCACTTGTACCTGACCATTGTGTGAAAATGCACGTGTCAATGCTATAAAATGGAAGAATATAGAACCCTGAAGCAGCCCATTATTGCTGAACCCTGAAGCAGCATATTATTGTGAACTATAATCCATTGTGGTTGAAGCTTTCAGCTTTTGTTCCATTTATAATGTTTTTGTAAATTCCAAAATGTAATGGAGATGAGCAGCATAGAACCAGAAACCGACTTTTGTATGTTTCACAAAACCTCTGAGGAAGTAAGTTGATTTTGTTCACAAAGAACTTAGCATTCAAATACTCACACAAGAATGATCGGATAAAACTTTCACCTGGTCATCCAGCCGGGTTGTATATGGCCTGAGTATTGGTGTTTCCAGTAACTCTATTCATATAATGGTTGTTAGACCAAACATAACTGCTAAAAGACTGTTTCAATTGCGAGAAAAGCGTAAATAATGCCCTAATTTCTTACAAAGCACAACAGAATCATTACTTTAGATTGCTATAACTGAATAATATAATTGATGATAATGTCAACAAAGGAGCGGCTAAAAGCCGAGATCAGATTGCAAAACTCACTACCCTTGCATTCTATGGAATCAATCCAATATTACAAAGAGAAAATAATAATAACAAGCAGCCGTAATTCCACTAAAACCTCAAATTCTAAAGAGACAAAAAAAAGGAAAACCCCAATCTCAGTATCATACTTATGATCCTTAAACCGACAGCAAAGGGTTAGTTGAGGAAGCGGAGGGAATGAATATGATATCAGTAGTCATCGTCGTCGTTTCTCTTCTTGGGCTTGCGGTAGTTTTCTTCAATGTGTTTGGCTATGACGAGGCCGGTGGTGGCCAATTTCTTAATGTTAGGAACGTTGTAGTTCTGAGCCAAGTAGATGCCGAACATGGTTCCCGCAATCAAAGAGAAGCTGCTCCTCAGTATCCCCATCTTTGAGCTGATTTCGATTCAAGAAACAAAGTGCAGATTTGAATACAGAGAGGAGCTTCAAGGAAGGAGTGGCGCGTTTAGTGTATTACGTTATATACGCTCCGCTATTGGAGTTTTAGTTAGAGCGTGTAGCGCACGATTGTGCAGAGTTGAACCCTTGTCCAAGCCTGCAAGTTAACTAACAGTAGGTTTCTATGCAAATGACTGCATTATTGTTCTGGTGGATTCTAATCATGCTGTTGAAACGACCGCGTGGAAGGTATTCGCAAAACACCGTTTTTTTAATCAAACTGAAAAGAAAATTAGAGAATACTACTCGGTTCTCTCCATCTTTATTTTTTCAAATTTAAAATAATGTATATTTTACTTAAATAGGTACAATTTATTATATGATGTCTAATTATTATTTTATTAATGTTATTGTTACAATGTTTTCAATAACGTGTCTTTATTAATGATTATAATAGTTTACTATTCATTATTGTAAAGAATTCATATAACACTCTAAAAGCATTTTTTACAAAAAAAATTTGAATTTTATAATATTTTATAGTACCTTAATAATTTTATAATGACTATAAAAAGAGTGTTAAGTCATCAAATCAATGAGGATGAGTTAAAGTAGCAAAAGGAGAGCATCTTCTATACTAGATGCTACATTCATGAAAAGGTATGTAGTATGAATTTTAAAGGAGATAATTATACTAATGTAGCTCAAATTACTCTTTTATAGAAGTTTGGTTGGCTTACTGTGAAGTGTCCAAATCCATATAAATTACAATGTAATAAATGTAGGAAAATGAAAGTGAAATAGTGAGTACTGTTTTATTTTTTACTAAAAATTATAAAGCAAAGGTATTATTTAATGTAGTACTTATTTAAACTAGTCATATACAATTGGAGAGGCTATTCATCATCAGATAATCACTGTGGGTTAAATGGGTAAGACCTACTGAACTAAAAGAAGCTTTATAAAGTATCTAAATCTCTTCTTTATTCATGTGGTTTTGGAGAAAGTATCTATATGCTTAAAGTTAAAGATTTAAGGATGAGTTATATAGAAGAGGGGGGAAATGATGCCAGCATGATTAGCCAAACAAGAGATCCATTATATGAAAGACTAGTTATAAGGGTTAGAATTGAAGAAAATTTAGAGGGTTAATATTCATCTTTGGTTGAAAACAACCTGAGACATGACTATATCCTAGTAAATATTTCTTTCTAGTCATTAAAATATTGGACAATCTTATACATGGATATGCCCCTAAATTGTTCTCCTCTCTAAATGTGAGAGTTAAACTTCTAGAAAAGAACATGTCCTTATACATGACTATATATTAACCTGTGAAACTTTATAAGAAGTAAATTATGAAGATAGGGCCTTCAACATGGCCATATCCTAGACAATGTCCGTTGAAATTGAAGTTTCCTAATGAGCATGACCTAAAACATAATAATGTCTTAGGTTGTGTCTACCATTGAACCATGCTTAGTATTTAACGAGTGTTTTTACACAAAGTGAGGGAGTTTTAACATCTTTGTTTATTGAGAGCTATAAGTGCCTCTTTTCCTTATTCTTCATCAAGCTTTGAAATCATCAAAGAATTCCTCATTTGTGGCATTCAAATACTTTAATAAACTTAGTTATTGATTCTTTATAGTTAATATGTTAATTCTCTTTATATATCTGATTTAGCTTTCTTGGTATCGTTTAAACTTGTTTGAGATTTTTCTAAGGATTGATTCTTAAGTTGGTTAGCATCAATATGTATAAATCTCTATAGGTTATGATATTTAGTGTTACAAAATAAAAGTTAGGACATGTTTTTTTTTATAGTTTAAGATATTAAAAATTACCCTTAAAATTTCCCCATATATTGTGTTAAGATCAAAAGGTTTTCTTTAAAGTCCAAGACAAGTTTTCTTTTGATTATGAAAACATTTATATGTAATTTTCATGAAACTTTGAGCCCCTAGAATATTGAAGCGACCAAGATAGGGTTACATGAAAGATTAAAATGACCTACTACATATGAAATGATTCCATTCTTTTGTATTCTTTAAAATTCAAAACCAATTTTATATTGATTATGAGAACATTTATATGCAATGTTCATATAACTTTGAGCCCCTGGATCATTAAAGTGACCAGGATAGGGTTACAAAAAAGATTACAATGTCCTAATGCATATGGAATAACTTCATTCTTTCTTGTTCTTGATCTACTTGACTTAAATTGCCTTAAAAGTCTCTTAAATTGTATTTGGTCCTTTATGTTTCTCACTTTGATACTTTGATCACTTTCTCCTTTCATTGTATTTGATTTTCCTATTTTTTAAATATTTGACAAATTAGCTTACTGATATTACCAAAGTTAAAAATACTTGAAATAACATATCAAGTTATCATTAAAACAAAAGGTTAACGCCTCTCTTAGTATATCAATCTCTTCTTTTTTTTAATGACTTAGTGATTTTGGAAAAAATAAATGACGATGAATAAACTCTCCTTATATCAAAGCAATATGTAATGTATACTCTCCCTTGATTCATGCATCAATAATTTATAAATATTAAGTTTCAAATTATCGTTCTCTCGTCCCTCTCGTCAATTTTAAAAGGGGTAAATTGTGAGTAAAATGTAAATACAAAATTGTTATAAAAGAAATGAACAATTTATCAAGAGATAATGTACTAAAATAAAAGTCAAAATTTCTCCCCTAGGTACATGTAATAATATTTTCTATCTTTTATTATACATACTAAGTCAATATGATCAAATAGAATTAATATAAAAAGTAAGTGGTTATCTCCTTTATATAAAAAAAAGTGTTCACCTCCTCTTTCTTCCTCACTTGGTTTAATAATTGTTCTTTTAAAACCAATTTCTTCACTTGCCTCATATGAGGGCTCTTGATGATTTTTCTTTTATAATTAATTATTAGGCATATAATTGCTTTTTGATTTATGATACCAATAAAAGTGATGCCAAATTTTGTATTTATTTGATTCCACTTGATATTAACCTACAAGGAAAGACATCATTATGTTACCTATATAAACTTGGGTTTTCAAAGGTTAACCTTTAGACTTTTTCAACCTATAAATTTTTGGTTTTACTTAATAAGCATTGTTTTATAGAGTAATTTTTTATTATATGCTCATAATCACTACAAAAAATGATATTTCATATAATAATGGAAAATGGGTCTGATCCCAACTCAACCCAGCCTAACCTAAAGTCAATGAGCTCAACCTAAATTAATCAAACTTCAAGTTGTGTTCGGGTTATTCTTAAAAAAGTTTTAGACTTCAAACTAGGTTCAAGCTTGAGCCTCATAGCCTAGCCCAACCAAAGCCCAAATATCTTTTATATATAAAATGACATCATTTTGTTAATGTAACAAGATAATATCATTTTGTACTTTGTTTAAAATAATTCCAATTCATCTACATTTTCTATAACATCACCTTCATTTACACCTTTAAGGGTACAAACTCTTTCCTTTAGATGGTCATTCTCTATAGTTCTTAAGCAATCTCTATCTTAGTGAAGTTCATAAACTTTAACAATCTCATGAAAAGTGTTAGATAAGTTATGTTTTTAGCATAATTTTGACAACATTTTTCTTATGTTTGGATGGTTATTATTAGATTTGGTAGTAATTGTGGTTTTTTTTACATGCCTTATTTTAGGTCTCTAATGAAAAATAAAAGAAATTGCGTGAGTTGGAGTCAAACTGGAGAAGTTTTGGCATGATCTTGAAGGAGCACAGGTCCATTATAAGGCACCAATACCCTACTGAAGTTGTGTTAGATGTCATGAAACACAGTTCTCAGCAGTATTTTTTTCATAAATCTTAGGTTTTTGCGAGAGTTAAGAAAACAAGAACAACTTGAGTTCTTGTTAGCCCATATTGGTCATCCCACTTTAAATTTTTAGCATTTTATGAAAATGAATGACAAGTTTTTCAAATTAGGTAGAAACACTTCATTAAGTACATAAATTAGAGCATCTTTAAATAAGAGAGAAGCAAATTTGGAGAAAAAAGAAGGAATTTTATTAAGATTCAAATGAAGAACATTAAGATTTCAATATTCCACAAGAATTATTTCTTTTATCTTGTTTTCTTTCTTTATTGTTATTGGTTTTCTTATTCTTAGTATGAAATAAATTGGGATAAATCTGCATGGGATGAACCATAAAACCAATTGTTTGAATTGATTTTTTGATTCATTAATAGTTTAGTTATCTTATGAATTATTCATGATTATTTCTTTTGTTTGAATTAAAATATGCTAGTGTTTTGATTTAATGTTAGATTTCATATAAAGAGATTGAGAAATAATATCAATGAATAGATCGAGCTATAAATAATAAGAGTTACATGGAATGTTAGAGATAGGACCACATAAACCTTCTAGGTTACAGTCCATTTTATGAAAGGAATTCGTTCTCGGGGTTTTGATTAGAAAGAGGTTTAGTCAATTAATTTAAGGTAGGGTTTGTATATCTTAACAAAGAATACGATTGTAAAATTGGAATTTCTACAAATCCAATAAACTAGGATTAATAATTGATTAAGATAATTTCAATCATAGAAAGATTCTAAGGGGATTCTACATCAACATCTTGATTATTAATTAATTGCTTCACTCTTACACATTACTTTGGTTTTTTATTTTATATTAGTAATTTTGGTTTAGTTTATTATTCCTTTTAAGTTAGTCACCTATTTTGTTATGTTAGATAATAGAAAAATAGTTAGTATTAGTACTTATAGTCTTGTTAGACGGGCTTTTATATTCACTAGACTATAGTATAAGAACAATAATCGCACTTACTTAGTGATCTTTAGTATTGTTTCAAAAATATATAAATCTTTTAAGATTGTTCGTAGACATCAATAAGTTAGTATAAATGTTAGAATTTGAGACTATATTAGTTATTAAATGTCTTCAAATTTCCCTTATTAGTTGTCATCCACCCAATATGTCAAAAGTAATATCATGAAAAATAAAAACACATTTAGTTTGTGAAATTAGCACTGCAAATATGTATCTTCAATAATCAACATCTTTTTTTTATGCTTCTTTTTTTAGGCATCCTCTAGTCAAGGTTTCAACGTCCTTATTATTAGCTTACCATGTGGCTTAGAGATAACTGGGTCCTTCAACCTAATGTCTTTTGAAAGGGATTTAATATGCCTTTAACAATTAATAGCATCCCCTAACTTAATTATAGTTACACTTATACTTTTCTAATTTTCTTTTTTAAAAATATTATACAAGTAGTCAAATTTTAATTCACTGTCTACTATGTAATCAAAGGCCTTGTAAGATGGTGATTCCAATTTCCTTATCCTATTAACACTAATATCGATATCCTCCCAAATGTTGTAAGCCTTCTTTTTGTGTGCCATTGAATAATATCATGATACCAGCTCCTAATAAACATATATTTTGGAATATTTTTTATCTTAAACCTACTAAAATATTTAAAATTAACATTCAAACAATACGTAGCTATACTTTATTAGTAAGGGTAAGTTATTTAATGCCTAATAATATTGCGTCTAATGATGAAAAAAGGGTAATTGACTTAGCTTAAGTTAATCGAACATCAAGCTTAGCTCAAGTTGATCGAACATCAATCTAGGCTTAAGCTTTTTTAAAAATAAGGCTTTAAGTTAAGCACGGGCCTTCTTTTTTAATTTCGAGCTAGGATTATGATTTAGACATTCTTTAAGTTAACCTAGGTTCAAATTGAACGATTTAGACATGCTTAGCCTTAAGTTCAGGTTGAGATTTTTAGCCTTAATTGGGTTTTAAGCCAAGCTCAGGCTAGGAAAAAAGGCTTAAGCCTAGCTTAGCTCGTGACCATATCTAATTGTACCTTCATTCATCTGCTCTTACTCATCCAACTTGTTTTTCTCTTTCGTCCAAGTTTTGCTCACCTTGTAATATATAAAACTTATTAGTTCTTCTTATATAGTATGAAATAGGAGGCATACATCTTCTGAGATTCTTTCTCAATATCAAGTTATGTAACTAAGGATACATTACTCTTTACATATGAGTAATCAACCTCCATCTCATGCTTAATCTTTTTCCTGATTACTTCCTTATATTACTTAATTAATTGTCTTAGTCTGCTACGAGCATGAATATAGACATTAAAGTAAGCATTTATACCCTTAATTCTTTGTTGTTAACATTCATACCTAAGGATGTCCTCTAAATTTTATAGCTACCAAATTTCTTAAGTGCGTTGTTTAGTATATGCCATAAATGCAGTCTATATACAATAGGGAATACCAACTTAATGATGTTACCTATATTCTTATACCTATCTATGATTATCACATAATGTGACTTCCTATTTATACAATATAACCACATACGAAAAGCTACTAAAAACTATTGATCTTTTGTTTCCTAATGGTGCATAACTAAGCAATATATATTGCCTATGATGTTTTACATTAACAAATGAAGCAAATGGTATTTGGTATTAATTAAGACATCACCAAATTCAACAAAAGTTGATCGAATCCTTGTATCTACCTAAAAAATGTTCCTTACTTATCAAAGTCAATTTTGTAGAAAAATCTACTATCCTTTTCTTTCATTCTAATAAATATCTTATACACCACTTTCGTGTCTCTTTCTTCTAACTCAACTTGTTTATATGATTAAGATAATAATTTCATAAAAATTTCATGTTTTTATACCCACTTGCAGTTATAATGAAAGATCATACATTTGTATATGGCCTAATTTCACAACTATTGTTTGTTTCTATTATACTCCTCACTTGGCCATTCATAACCCAATATTGCCTTATAAACCATGTATTGCTTAGAATTATATTATGGTTTTGCCCATCTTTATACTTGACTATGGTCAAAAATACCTTTATCTAATTAAAAATATAATCTAGTATTGCATCTAATTCTTTGATTAGATTTAAGTTTTATTATGTTCCACCCTCATATTTTGTGTAATTGACTTTAATGATAAACAAATGTTTTACTCTTAAATCCTCAATTCTCATCTTTTGGTATAAATCAAAAATCATTTTAGAATTTTCAAACTTCACTCCCATTTCAAGTATCACCTCTATCTCAATGTTCTTTATACCATAATGTGAGGTTCTCTCACTTAAAACACTCTTCTTGTCCTCCATTTTAGTAATACTATATTATACAAAAAACTACTATAACATTATTAAAAATACTATAATATTACGCAAAGTTTACCATTGGATATACAACACATACCATTATATGTTAAATAAAAACTACTAAACATACAAAAATTTACTTCATACCAATTAGATTAATGTAATATTAGAACATCAACTCTTGGACAATGAGTCTACTTCCTTATTCTCCGTTTCAAACTTTTCTTTTCTCATCAGTACTATAATTTTCACTCCAAACAAATAGTAGACAAGTTGGAATTTATATTAATCATAGCATTTCTTTCTACTATGTCTCAAATTTATGGTTTCCAGTGCATTGGTGCAAATTTAATCACCTCCATTTTTTTATTTAAAATGAGAAAGAATTAACCAAGCTTTAAATAAACTTTGATTTAATTGACCAAGCTTAAGATAAACTTGGATTTTTAACTAGCTTAATGCCAACTCTTTAATTATAAAAAATCTTATTTCTTCAATTATAAAGAGCTATAAATTTTGAATCTTTTTTCAAATTAGAAATAAATTATCATAAAAGCCTCTGAAACTCTAGACTTTATTTCTCACAATAACATTAACACTTATAACTCTTATAAATGAATATACAACTTTCCCAACTTTAAATACTAAAATGATTATAACTAATGCAGACATATGAATAGTAGACTAATAGTCACTATAATTGATTTTCAAGTAAAAATTTGAAGCCTCACCTTAGTTTAAACATAATACTCCAGGTGGGAAAAAAACAATTACAATTGAAAATGGAAACTTGCTACGACGCTTATGTGCTTGCTTGGTAGATAATAAAAATACAATAATAGATAACATAAGATAATGGAAAATAACAAAAAAATGTTTTTAAACTCAGGTTCCAAATTAAAGTTAAAGGTTCACAATGACAAGCTTCAAGAAAATAATGAATGTGCAAAGTGGTGGGAACAGACAAGCTTCCACTAGAAATTCATACATTCTTTAGGTTATTTGACATATTTTTCCATACTATGTTAATTACAATATTCATTATCAGTTATTCATAGTAGTAACGTCAATTTTTTATATCATTTAGTCTTACGTGGCAAGTGATGGTCATTACTGGCCACCACTTTCTAACCATTAAAAGTTTTCCTTATCTTTTATCTCTCTCTCTCTCTCCCTTTCTATCTCACTCTCAATTATGTATGTCTTTTTTTAAATCTTGTTTCTACCTCCATACATTTTGTTTTGGCATTTATCTCTCAACCATTTTGAACTTTTCTTTTTTCCCTTTAAAAATGGTACTCCAATGGCTAATTCCTTTATGAAAACAACTTTGGAAGATACAAGCAATGCAATCAACATCCTACTTTATGATACTTTTTAGGAGATGGTATCTAACCTATTAGATGTAAGGGACCCAACAAAAGAATTAACAACAGAACCTAATAAAGAAATAAAACTTATAGCAATGGGAGAATAAGTAAGCACTAGGACATGGATGATTGATTCATATATGACCAAAGAAGAAACTCGACTTATTCTTATAAAGCCATGCATATATTCCAAGGATTAGTATTAAAGTTATATCTTATAGGCTAAATATAGATCGTTTATTCAATTCCATAAATAAAAAAAAGTGAAACTTTGATATCAAATGACAATAGTCCATCAAAGAAGAAATACCCAAGACTTTTAAATGTATGATTCATTAAGGAATCAACTATCTTGAATGGCTTACTAATGGAATAATAGTTAAGAAGGCTAATGGGAAATGGAGACTATGTTTGGTCTTTACAAACATAAATAAAGGATGCTTAAAGATAACTATCGAAGATATACTAGTTAGTAGATGTAACTTGAGCAAACAAAATGATGAGCTTCATATATGCTTACTTCGGATACAATTGGGTAAAGTTAAAAGAAGCATATGGGAGAAGACATCCTTAATTATGCAAAGAGGAATCTATTGTAACAAAGTCAAATATTTCAACCTAAAGAATGTCGGGGCAACATATTTAAGATAAGTGAACCTATTCTTTTTCTAACATATAGTAAGAAGTATGGAAGAGTATATGGATGACATGATAGTGAAAACAAAGGAAGGAAGAGGTCATGCAGTAAAACAATGAGGGTGTTTTACATTATGAGTGAATATAGCATGGAGGTAAATCTTAAAAGGTGCACCTTCAGGATAAAGGAAGGAGAGTTCCTCAGGTTTATGGTCACTCACATATGAATAAAAGTAAAGAACAAAAAATAAAGGCTATCATATGCTTAGAGCTATAAAAAATGTGAAGAAAGTATAAAGACTTACATTCATGGTAGTAAATATATCAACGTTTTAATTAAGAGTAGTTAATTGATATGTGCCACTTTCCAATATATTATAGAAACTGAATGAGTTTAGGTAGACTAATCATTATCAATAGAACTTTGAATAATTAAAGGACTAAGTTGTCTACCACTTTTTTTCACTCCAAAACTAGGAGAAACTTTCTACATCTACATGATTATTTTACATATTTCCCTTAGCTTTATTTTGATCAGGGAGGAAGACAATAACCAAAAGTTAGTATATTATGTTAGTAAGATATTATAAGGCTTAGAGTTGAATTATTTAAAATTAGAAAAAGAAGAGCTTAGTTAAATCTATAATCATAAAATTATATTAATAACTTATGGTGAATCATCCCAATGAAACATATGAATTAAAAGAAGTAATACTAGCACTGTATAAGATCCGGACACGAGAATGCCTTTGTAAGACCCCACTACCTTGAGACATATGCCTGACATTCTTCAGAATATTCAAACACTTACCCTATGGGAATGACATGTTAGAGCAATCTCATACACTTATATGGCATCAAACAAAGAACACAATGCATAAAAACTTAACTCCTCATTTCATTAATTAATAAAAGTTACATTGTAGCAGTACTTTCATTTAACAAATATTTACAATATCATTAACATCTCTCTTTATACAAAAGATCTACATGTAAAGGAAACTACTTAAACATTTGAGCCATAACTTAATCCAAATCATCAACCCAAATGGCATCACCAAAAACTCGAAGTGCCCATATCTCATTCTAAATACACTCTTTAGTACATCAGCCTCAGCTATCTTTAACTGATAGTACCCTGGCCTCAAATCAAGTTTAGTGAATACTTGAGCTCCCTGCAATTGATCAAATAAGTCATCTATCCTTGGTAGATGATACTTGCTCTTTACTATCACCCGATTTAACTGCCAATAATCAATACACAATCTCATAGTTTCATCCTTCTTCTTTACAAAATTATCAGAGCTCCCCAAGGTGACACAATAGGCTTGATGAAAGCCTTATCTAACAACTCTTGTAACTGGGTCTTCAATTCCTTTAGTTCTACAGGTGCCATCCTATATGGAGGAATTGATATAGGAGCGGTACCTAGAACGAGATCTATTGTAAATTCCGTCTCCCTTTCTGGGGGTAAACCCAGTAGTTCTACAAGAAACACATCGAGGAAATCTCTAACAACAGGTATATCCTAAATGGTCAGTTCAATATAAGTATCAACCACGTGAGCCAGATAAGCCTCACATCCTCCCCGGATCAATCTCAAAGCGCTCATGAATGAAATTAATCGGGCTGGCACTGTTTGAATAACTCTTTGCAACATTACTCTCAGCTGATTAGAGGATTCAAGAACTACCTTTTTAGTGTAACAGTTCATTATGGCCCTATAAGCAGTGAGCCAATCCTTGCCTAAAATGAGGTCCATCCCTCTCAATTGCAATATGATCAAATTAGCTTTTAACTCTGCCTAATCAATCCGAACTATGCACCTTTTACATACCTCCCCAATTACTATAATACTACCTACTGGAGTACTCATAATTCAACATTTCTCTATCACATTGCAGTCTAGATGCCAAATGTGGTGTGATGAATGAATGTGTAAATCCTAGATCTACTAATGCAAATGCTTCAAAATTAAAAATATTCAACACACCTGCTACCACATCTGGAGAGTTTTGCACCTCCTGTCTAGTGATAGCGTAGACCTTGGTCTGAGATTGTGGTTGGTTACTCCGCACCTCAGTCTTGAAACTGGGCCCTACTGATTATGTCCTGCCTCTACCTCTGCCTCTCCATATTGATCCAGTAGCTCTACTCTACTAGACTTTCATCTTAGTCACTGTTCCTCTTTTTATTCCAGACTGTGGTCCTAAATTCTCGGGACAATCTCGAATCTGATGCTCAACAGAGCCATATTGGAAACAAGCTCCTGATAATCTCCTACACTCTCCACCATGCTTCTTACCACAGTGCTCACACTCAGGCATTTGTTGGATGCCAGGAAGGCATTTGTCCTCTACCTCTACCGGCCTGAACAAATCCACCTCTCGGTCAAAACCTCGATTGTCTCAATCTAGTTTAGAATCGAAACGATCGATTTTGATACTTACTGAAGCTTCTACCGGAATCAGCCTAAGATTCACTCTATCGCTTCACTCTAGGCTCTTGTCTATACTCTCTTTGACCATCCTTCATCAATTGTTCAATTCTGATCGAGGCTGCTTGTAGTTCTGTAAAACTACCCAAAATTATAAATGGCTAGCCTCATTCTGATCTCCATATTTAACCCATCTTCAAACCTCCTACACTTATCCTCTTTAGTAGGAATCAAGGCAATTGCATACCCCATCAACTCGTTAAATTTTATCTCATACTCTGCTACTAAGAGACTTCCTTGTTTCTGTCCAACTAAATATTTGGTATGTAATTCTCTTGAAACACCCTCAGAAAATCTTCCCAAGTCAAACTACAAGGCTTGGTGGCATTGTCTAGAGCAGTCTTCCACCACTGATATGCTGGACCTTGCAATAAGGAAACTGCATAATCGAATCTCTCATTTGATTTATAGTCCATCTGATCAAACACTCTTTCAGTTTTTTCTAACCACCCTTCTGTCTCAGTAGGGTCTGTGCTCCAGTAAAAGTCTATAGCCCCCGTCTTTCTAAGCTTATCATATCTCCTTTCCCTCCTCTTAGGGATTCTTAGAGGCATTTGTTCAAACTCAGGTACAGGAGAATCTCTATTGGCTCCTACAGACTCTATGTCAGCTGACTCTTTAACTTGATTGCCTATAGTAGATGATTTATAACAAAAATAGTTGTGATCACTTTTTAAATCTCTCACTATTTATCATGTCTAAATGTCCTTATATAGCCTTATGGATGCCAAACCATGCTCTGATACAAAAATTGTAATACCCCACTACCTTTGGACATATGCCCGACATTCTTCAAAATATTCAAGCATATACCCTATGGGAATGACATGTTAGAGCAATCTCATACACTTATATGGCATTAAACAAAGAACACAATGTTTAAAAACTTAACTCCTCATTTCATTAATTAACAAAAGTTACATCGTATCAGTACTTTCATTTAACAAATATTTATATTATCATAAACATCTCTCTTTATATAAAAGATCTATATGTAAAGAAAACTACTTAAACATAACTACAACCCCTCATATGCTAATTGACAAACCTTTGAGCCATAACTTGATCTAAATCGATGTTTTAAAATATCTTACGAACTAGGTCTCTTATCTTGTACTTGAAAAGCTACGTTGCAATTTTGATGAGTTTTGCAAACTCAGTGAGTCAACCATTATTGATGATTTCACTCATTCAACACCCCAAATGTAACAAATATAAACCAAATACACAATAGTCTTCATTTCAGCAAATCATATCACCTTTTTAGGTAACACCATCATCTATCTCAGCTAATCATTTTATCAAAAGTACACAAGTGAGGCATATCACACTATTATCACAATTCAGAAGTATTTTCATAATCATATAGTTCATAATCATGTACTAATGAAGGTGCTTATGAGACTCAACTTTCGTTATTATTTGTTGTGACCAAGTGCCTATAGATACAAATACAGATATTGACCCATATTGGGTTCAATCAGATACAAAAATCATGGAGCAAAGCTTTATATGTTGAATTCTGAGCTTAAAGTTCTTTCAGACTGGCTATTCTGGTCACAACGACTTTATCTGATTATGCATTTAATGTAATGCATCAAATCATAGAATATGCCATGAATAATAATTATGATGCACATACAGAATCTCATATTCATCAAACCTCAGTCTGACATTCAACTTTTGTTAAGTATTCAGAAATCATTCAAAATTTAAATGCAAACAGATATCATTGAAATTTCATATGCCAACAGAACACTTCTAATACATTCCCAAATACCAATCTCCTTGAACCTTAAATTCCGGAATTATCACAATCAAGTCATCAACAATTCAATATATAGGAATTAAATAGAAATAGAAATAAATCAACCCTAGTGATATTATCTCGGTTAACTCACAGTACGCTCCCGTAAATGCTATTGCCTGGATGGTTCGATAATGTATTGTCGATGGCATTCAACTTGAGCATCTAAATACATATACATCGTACACATTACTATCATGATCAAACAAACACATATTCAATTATGCATATACATATATGTGTCATGTTCAATACATGCCCAATGACTATACCGGGTATGTTTCCTTAATCATAATTTATAATCATTCACATATTGTCACTTGGATATATCTTGTTTGCATTTATGTTAATACCTTAAGTAGACTTGATCATGCTCAATTCATTAACCATGCATTTACTAACTCTTTTCTAGCATTACAAATATTTCACATAATTCCCAATTCTCATTCCTTCATTCTTAATGCATTATTAATATCCTTTGGAATACATTTGCATTAATATGAATATCTTCATTCGTTTAACACTCCTTCATTCCAAACTTAGATGCATTATTATCAAAACTTCTTTTCCTTAAAGTATAACACCAATTAGCAATCAAAACTTATCACACATTTAACCAACTTTTTCAACATCGAATTATGTTCATTTTAAACTTTAATCAAGTCCAAATGCATCATAGTTAAGCACCTTATCCTTAATTGGTTCAAAAATCACACAAAAGAACATTTTCTTCACTGGCATACCATTCCCACAATCATGTATGGCCTCCCATGATCGTGGGAATGGTTATCCGAAAGTCCCCATCCATTTCCTTCATTAGTTTTCCAGATTTTCTCAGGATAGGTTTCGAGTTAGTTTTGTATGGCCATTTTGACATAAAAACTGAGGTTTCTAGGTAATATATTCTCCTAAATAAATGTTCCTCTATGTCTTAAGTTTCTAATGAACTAAAGTTCATACAATTTGGTTCATTATTCCTAGAGTTATAACCAAAATACTACAAACTATTCTCAAACAATGACAGTAACCAAAACTCAACTTCAAGCCAATTTAAAACCTTTAGAGACAAAACTAAAATTCTATTCCTTCATGAGAATTGTAGATATATGTATTTAGTTTAATCTAAAAATAAAATCACCCCATTTGGATATCTACAGGTCAAGTTATGGCTAAAATACCGATGTCTATTTAGTGGAACCACTACAATTAACTCACATCTTACACCTTCAACACTCCTTCACCATAGTTCATCAATTCCCCTTCAATTCCACCTTATTCATGCCTCAATTCTACATTAATTTCATGTCCAAAACCAATTCAAGAAAAAAATTAATCAAGTAACTTACAAATCAATAACTTCTACACATCAAAACCAAACCATAAATTATCATACAAGGATCATTTTCTAGCACATATCATCACCAATATCCTATGCATGTCATTATAATTCAAGCATCATTCCTATACCATTTAACATGCCATAAAACTTAGATTGTTACTTACCTATTAGGCTTCCAATTCAACATAAAACTTCAGATTAAACTAAGTCTCCAAGAAAGCAAAATCAACACAAACTTTTGGTGAAAGCAAGGTGATTTTCGGACAACAAAATGAAGATCACATTCAGCTAGTTTTCTTGGCAATTTGGTGAACGATTTAGGTGTGGTTTTCATGCAACAAATTGGCTAGGGTTCAAGCAAATTTCAGAGGAAAATTTGGAGCAATTTCAGTAAAGGAAACAAGGAAGCAGAAACTTGGGTGCTAGAATTTGCCACATCAATAAGCTAGCTAGGTGTCATTAACTTACCATCTGCCTTGAAGCATGCTAACCATTTGTTCAACAATTAAGCTGCCACTAATCCACTCATAATACTTCCATTTGTCACCCTTTAATCAGTCCACATGTCACATAAGAATTGGTCCAATTGTCATTTATTTACTAGTCCATTTGTCACACATTTAACTATGCCAAATGTCAGTCAATTTTTCGGCTTAATCACCCTAATTTTTCATATATCAATTTATCCTATAACATGGCATTTGTCTTAGTCCAAATGTAAATTTTAATTCATCAATTTCCAAATCCATAACATTTAATTCCAATTTACTAATTGAAATCTAATCATACCAAAATTCAAGGCATACCAAATCACAATTCACATCATGTTCACTTAACATTTTTCATACATCGGGACATGTCAAATGAGTGCATATATTAACTTGTAATGTGTAAAAATATCAATATTCTTATATGAATGCTAATGTTATGCATGTATATGCAATGCTTGATTTAGGGTTCTAACTCTAAGCATGTATCGGAAGACAAGATATTACAACAGATCTTAAGTACAAAGGTCATACTTTTACTTGGTCCACCAAACAAAATTTTGCTTAGTACATCAGGAAAAAATTGGATGGAGCACTAGTAAACAATATTTGGCTTACGATCTTCCTGGACAACCTTACTACATTCAAAGATCCCCTCTTCTCATATCATATCCCCTTATAGTGGACAACCTATTCCAAAAAGTTAGCAAGCACTATCCTTTCCAATTCAATAACTTCCTAGCACATGTTCCAGGGTTGCTGGAGGCATGTATAAGAGGTGCAGTATATAGTTGTCAAGGGACCAAGCAGTTCTATTGTGTCTAGAGACTAAAAGTTATCAAATAGCAAATGAAGATCCTAAATTCTCTACAAAGGCCTACAACTTTCTCAATAAACTCCTACAGACTTAAACTTTAAGATATCTAAGCAAGGCTTGCTGCTCATCCTACTAATCTGACTCTACTTGATAGAGAAACAAATGTGTTATCACAATTCTTGAAGACTACACACCATCACAACTCTCTCTTGCAACAAAGAGCTAGAGTACATTGGTTAAAAGATGGTGACAATGCACTAGATTCTTTTTCAAGTCCATTCTTGCGAAGAAAAACAATAACAAGATCCATTTTATAACTTCCAAAGAGGGTGCTAATCTTTAGACACAATGAGAAATTCAAGAGGAGACAGTAACATACTTTAAAGACCTACTAGGAACTCCTAACTCTTTAAATGCTATGTTAGATGAACTATCCCTTAAACAAATCACATCAGCAGATGTGGAACTCCTTATAAAACCAGTAAAATTTTCAAAAATAGAAGCTGCAGTTTTTGCCATAGAGCCATCCAAAGCTCCTAACCTTAATGGCCTAAATGAGCACTTCTTCCAGAAGTCTTGAAGTGAGATAGGTCCGTTTTTTATAGAGGTAATCAAAGAATTTTTTTCTAAAGGGATCTTACTCAAAGAGATTAACAAAACCTTTATTTGTTTGATTCCCAAATGCTCCAATCCTACACATTTTGGAGAATTCAGACCTATTGTATGTACTAATTTCCTTTACAAGGCCATATCTAAGATACTTGCCTTAAGAATGAAAAAACCCCTAGCTCTGCTAATTCGTGACAACTAAGGCGCTTTTATGTAAAACAGACATATAGGAAACAACATTCTAATTGTACAAGAGCCCCTAAAAGGCTACTTGATATCAAATTACTCTCCAAATTGCACAATTAAGATTGATTTCCACAAAGCTTTTAATAATATGAGTTGGGATTTCCCATGGACTCTGCTGATGGCTCACAGATTTCCAATGATCTTTATAAAGTGGATTAAAAAGTGCATCTTAACCTCCTCCTTGTCTATTCTAATCCATGGTACTCCTACCACACTCTTTAAAACAGCAAGAGGACTTAGGTAAGGGGACCCCTTGTACCCTACCTTTTCATCCTTTGTATAGAGACTCTTAACTTCCTCATCAAGCAAGAAGTGCTCAAAAACCTAAAATTTAGATACCATGCTAAATGCAAGAAGATCAATTTGACTAACCTCTGCTTTGCAGAAGACCTCCTTTTATATTGCGGGGGGCTCGATAGACTCCATACAAAGTTATATAGTAGCACTTATCAAATTCAGAAACTTCTTTAGACTATAACTTAACCCAACAAAGAGCCATTTCCTCCTATCAAAAAAAGCTATTGCTTCGGGCTCTCTGTAACACCCCATTACCCTAGGGTACGTACCGGGACCCCCGTAGGTCATTCCGACACATATCCTAAGATAACGGAGC
>JAOTAY010000190.1:34527006-34547815 GCA_025629805.1 Erythroxylum baracoense | reverse complement strand
TTGCATTAAACAATTTTATTTCTTAAACAAAGTCTTTTCTAAATTAAGTGGTGTCTGGGCATCAATCCCTGTGGGATCGATATCTGCTCTTTCTAACTACAAGTCATAACCTTTTCATTTGCAGTTTTTAAATGTAAAACAGTTAGATAGGTTTTACAATCCATCACCAGATGTCTAGCATAGGTTTTGGTTATTTTCATATAACTTGCATGTGTATGTGATTGTATATGATAAATTGCATGTTAGGATATAAATTAAGGGTTTTAAGCTTAGGTTTTGCATATTTTTTTATGTGTTTTGATGTACATACATTTTGCATGGTTGTATGTCAATGTTTAAGTGAGATTTGAACCTTATTTGTGTTGATTATCAACTTACTTGAATGTGGACTTATTGTAGGTATCAAAGGAGAAAGTTGGAATTTTTTAGGTAAAAGCTGGAATTTTCTAGCTTTCAAGTTGGTAATTTCAGTTTGCTCCACCCAAGGAGAATAGTGTCATGTAGGACGCAGAAAAGGAGGAAGATAAACACATTTTTAAGTAGATTTTCAAAGAGAATCAAGTGATTTCAAAAGATCTCAAAGCTGCCACACAAGGTTCCGTCTTTGTTTTTCAACTCATAAGCCTTCTATTCTCTCTTCTTTCATATATTTTTATTTATTTATGGTATGGAGAAGATGTATAGGCTTGTTGTGAGGATGTTGTTGATGATTGTAATGGATTTCTAAGTAGATTTTAGGGTTGTTCTTATCATAACAATGTAAGAACCCACATTGGTTTAATGTATGGTTTACTTTAACGCTTATGATGTGTGGTCTTTATATGCCTTACTTACATTGAGAAATGGAGATAGGAAATCATTTTGATGTACTATGAGATTGGGCAACCTTGATAACGCTTCACACATCAAGCTAACATGACATTTAGATGTTTTGATGGTTGTTTAATAAGTTACTTCGTATCCACTTAATAGTGAAGTAAAGTTTGTAGGTTGAGAGATCACATACCTAATTTAATCGTTATTTTGGGCTTAATTGGTTTGAGTATTGAGAGAGAAAGGGCCAATACATTAGAATGCCTAGGACTAAGCACGATTACATTACCAAAGTGAGGGATTACATGATATGGAGAGAATGACCCTAACCTTTATAATTTGATTCTCTAAACCAAAATTATGTTCTTGTTTTTGTGACATTTTGAAATGTGTTTATAAGCCTTTAAATTGTGAATTTTTGCAATTTCAATCTCTCATTATTTTATTTACTCAAACAAAAGTCAATTTAAATTACAAGGTGACTAACCAATCCTTAATGGAAAGATACCTTGCTATACTATTTTATACGAGTCGTATACTTAAGGTATAGCAACTTCAATTAATTTTAAAATTTGGGCTAAACAAGAAGGAGCTATCAACTTTTAATATAATAAGTTGGTCTTTTATATTACACATGTTAGAAACTTCCAATTTCCTAAAGGCTTTATTGAATATATGAAATAGTGTATCACCATAACATCTTATAGTTTGTTAGTTAATAAGGAACCTACTAATCTTATATAAGGTAGGGAAGGATTAAGGTAATACGACCTTTTGTCCCCTTACTTTTATAAGGTTAATGGTTCATAATATCATATAAGATCTGAAGTTTAAATTCCATACCAGATGTAGGAAGCTAAACATATTTTTTCTATCATTTATAGACTATCTTTTACTACTTTTAAGGTCTAATGACAAAACTCTAAGTAATTTATTGTCATCTTTTCTTACCTTCAAAAGATAATTAAATCTATCTAAGAAAGTTTCCTTAATGTCTCAGTTGGTTCTCAACATCTATTTGGTTGGTTATCTGTAATCACAAGCCTTTAAGTTGAAGAACCTATTTTCAATTATTTTGGAGTACAATTTCCACAAGGAAATTCTACTACAAAGATTGCTCATCACTATTGAGGAAGATTTAAAGAAAGATCTATAATTGTTGTAGCAAATTGCTTTCATTTATAGGTAGTCTTTAATTGATAAACTCTACTCTCATCTCTATTCACACATAGTAGTCAACTCATATCTTTTTATTTAAGTAAATTTATTAAATATATTTAAAAATGTTAAAGAGATTCTTTTGGTCCAGTTCCAAGCATCTCAACTAAAGCTAAAGTCAAACGAGATGCAACTTGCTTACCTAAATTAGACGATGGTCTAGGAGTTTAATCTTTAAAATTTAATAATAGGATGCTTATAATAAAAAGAGTGGAAAGGAATCTTACTGCCAAGCATGTGTTTTTGGTTAGATGGACCACTTTTATTCTTAAAGGGTAGAAGTCTTTAATAAATTAAAATAAGACCCTCAACTTATTAGTTCATAACACAACCTTTAAAGCTAAGAGAGCCTCTTCACAAATTAAATGCAAAGTAGGAGATGGCAACAAAAATTCTTTTTGGTTCTGGAGCAATATAGGTTCAATATACCTCAAATTACAAAGGCCTAGTTTGATTCGTTAGTTTCCATTAGACTTAGTAGTCTCATCTGTCATTAACACAATAGCTGGTCTCAAAGCTTTATTAATCTCTTCAGCTCAAGTAACATCATACCAAGCAACAAACCAAACTCATCATAAGAGGAATCTTACATATGGATAATGCTCTCATCAGGGATTTTTAATAACTAGTTATATAAGGAGTTTTTCAAAATAAAAGGCCAAACTTTTCCCTAGTTTAGACCTATATAAAACAACAAGGTACCGCTAGAGTTTCACATCATATATAGTTAGTTGCCAAAAAGAAAATTTCCACTTTGGATATGCTTCTATTCCTTTAGGTTCAACCCACATATACATTTTCTAAAACATTCCTTGAGACTCGAAATCATATTTACTTTGAATCTGACTTCTCCTTTAGTATCTGGACAACTATTGTTATGCAAATTAAATACCAATAGGAGCATGTGTCTTAATGTATTTAATTAGCTAAGAAAATTGAGAATAAACAATAAAGTGAACAGACAACTCTACAATATTGCATTTGGTTGTTCTATGTATTGCATTTGTAAAGAAAAGAATACTAGAGTGCTCCAAACAATAGAAAAGTCTAGAGGAATTAATCAATTCAGAACTAATATTAAGGATCAGAGAGCTTATAGTTCTCTATGAGATCCACTCTTGTTCAAGCTACTCCTTAACAACTTCTTGGAAGTTAGTATAATAGAGTTAGTTTGGTTAAGAATAAGGGCTTACCACCTAACTAAGAGGAAATAGTTAGAAACCTCTTATCTTTCATAAGTAAAGGAGGAATTAGTTAGAATATGGCTATTTGACATATTCGGGCTTGGCTTACAATGTAAGCGTATATTTGTCAACTTTTTATAACACTTTTAGCATTTATAATATTCTTTTAACTTTCCAAAAAACTTCTCAAAATAAACTTTTGCTTGTAAAAGCTAGTTTTTATTTCTAACAATTCGAAACAAGGGTTATGAATACAAATAGGACATGAGTGAGTCATAATAAATATATTTGGCATACTATAAGCTTACATAAGTTTTTGAGACATTTTAAGTGTATTTATATGTGTATGAGCATGGAATAAGCCTTTAAATCATTAGTTTGAGTAAGAAATTGAATTCTTAATTTTTATTGAGTTTTAGGCTATTGTTATGTACAATTGATTATGTGTTCTATGTTATGATATCTTCTCTTCTTTATAAAAAAAAAAGTGTAATAGTTCTTTTTTCACCCATGAGAAAAAGATATTGTATGACACGTTGCTTTTAATTTATTAAAGAAAGATATTAATGATTTTTTAATGAAAATTGAAAAGTGGATTATACTAAAAGTTATTAGTCAAACCGAAATTGAATTTACACACACTTTTTCTATTCTATTTAATTATTATTGAGATTATTTCGTGATTACCATATATAAAATTGTCATATTATTAACCTAAACAATTCATTTATTAGTTTTCAATAATTAAAAAATACAATATTCACTCTTCTCTTGTACGCTAGGACCAACACACACACACACACACATAATATAAACTCAATTCATAAAATATTTCGAACCACAAATGCTGAAGAGCAAGCCTTTCTAGAAAGAGAATATTTTTATTTTTATTTTTTAAAGATATACACAATAGTTTTTAATATATAGCGTCAATACAAAAAGTTAAACATTAATTATTATAGAGAACTAAAATTAGAGGATAGATAAATGTTTTATAATTATGTTAAGATAATATTTTCTTTATTATATTGATGTTAAACTTAAATTATTAAATTATTAATGTTTAAAATTATTATTTTGACGTGTAACCGTTACAAACCGTAATAACTAGAGTAATTATGTTCAATGTTACGGTGTTAAAACCTTAAAAGTTCTAATAATTACAATAATTATATTAAAATTATTCATAATTTAAAAAATTAGAGTTATCAAATTTTTAATTAAAATTATGATATTTTTCTTTCATATTTATAAAGATAGAAGACAACTTCTATATAAATACAACTGTATGGTGGTACCTATAATCATATATAGACGATACATTATACGGTTAAATAAACTAGGATGAGGCTTTTTCATGGGCTGGGATGGTCTGCTCATTAGCAGTAGATCCCGAATTGGACTTACTCATTTTGCGACCACCCCAGCATACAATAGTCCTCTTTCTCCAGCTCCTTTGTCTCATGTCTCATGAAGGCCGAGGGGAAATTGAAATCGCATGACTAAGAATTTGAACATCTTTACAATGTCAAAGAATAAATGGGAGTTCACAGTTTACACCGTCGTGATTAATATCGAAGCCATCATAATACGCGTGAAACTTTTCTTTTCGGATTTAAAAAAAGTCTACTGTAATGTTTTGTTCTGTGACACAGGTGCATGCCATTGATCCAGTGACAAAGCACATCCTGACTGGTCTTTTTGCTCAATTACCTAGTTTATTAATCTGCTGTTTGAATTTTGATTGTGTATGAATTAAACATGCTCCAATAATTGTATCATTCTGCCTTCAGTTCCTTGATATCCATCTTTCGACACTATAAATTGTATTTCCCTATGGGTCATGTCGATTTTGTTTTCTTAGCTTGATTAGTTAGTTTTTGTAACGTGCATGAGTCGATAACGTGGATACGAACGTTTACTGGAGGCATGAAGCCATTTTCAGAGCATTCATGGGGACACAGAAATGGGACCTCACTCGGTTGTCCATCAGCAGCAAAATCAAGTACCGAAAGTGGTTCCAATTGGTTCATAACTAATGTAACTTGTGACTTCACTTTTGGGACCAAGAAAAAGCGGCTTTAGACCGAAAGGTTAGTGTTTCTTGAAGAGTTCTCTCCTTTTTTCCTTGACCACAAGATAATAAGATCAGTTAGAAGACATGGCTGTGAACTGTGTATACAAAAGCAGTTCTATCAATCTGCTTTAACTTTCCATTATGTACATCACAGGCATAGATATAGAAAGCAAATTGGTCACACTTTTATTCTTCACTATATACAACTCCACATGTATTAAAAAATATATATTTGCAGGTAATTATTTCTTAGTGGTAATGTTGAGCTGAAAAGTATATTGCTTTCCTGCTCCGTAAAACTTGAGGCGTAGTAACGTTTCCCACCGTGTATGGTATTACTTGCTTCTCAGCGCACTTGCGAGCTAGTCTGTGATAGCTTCCAGCACTGAGACTTGTACTTGTTTAGTCAATAGATTGTAATTGTCATGAGATCTTTTGTATATAGACAAATGAACTTCTTTTGTTTTTTTGTTTTTTGTTTTGGCTTTTGCAAGATCAGTATTCGTTATTGATATCAACAAAATTTTGGTGTGAGTTAGATGTCCTATGACAAGTAAGAACCAGTGAAAGCATGAAAGGACCAATGTTGCCAGTAGTTGTCTAACCTTTGATGGGACAACTTGCAATGGCAAAGACAGCTTGCGAAAACAAAATAACAAAACTAGGGACAAAAGGATGGTAAGAAACCAATGGTGTAGAAGCCATCCATGTTCTCCAAGTAATAGGACCAGTAGTAGGTTGAGTCTTGTGAGATATGAGATTGGTAAGATGATTTTTTTAAATGCACTGACTGCTCACTGTTGGATTCTTCTGCTTGAAAAGAAAAATCAAAGGAAGGCGTTTTTTCTACGCGCACTAGGACACCAAAAAAAGTAAAAGAAAAGAAAAACAGTGAGGAAAGTTATAAGATATTATGGGCAAGGAATATGCAAAAGGTTTTGTGACGACATCCCATCTTGTTTTGCACACTTTAGTACGTAATCAAGTAATCATGCTATAGTTTTCATTTGCCTCAGAAGGAATTGACCATTCAGCGCGGAGTCACCTGCTTAATTTTGACTTAATTAAAGTTATTAAACCTGTTGTCTGAGGAAATTAAAAACACAGGTCGATCGAGTAGATCTACCGCAGTGCCATCTGTGACTTGTAAAATTGTATTGATGGTTATCAGCAGATATATTTAACAAGTGAGTTTTCGAGCCTTACGAGTAGGGTCAATTCATGGAAGCTTTCATCCGACATCTGCTGTGGGTTCTGAAATTGATGAAGGTGATAAATTAATGTGCTGTTTCCAAAAGATTATAAAATTTAATAAGAGAAAGTGTCTTAGAATTGGATAAGGATAAAGCAATATGAAGCTTGAATTGTATGATGGTGTCGGTGGTGGATGAGAGGGAAGTCGGCATACCATTACCGTAAATATGTATTTTTATGAGAAAAAAATAGAAAACAACTATTAATTCAATCATTTGGTTCTACTATCTTTTAATCCCCTCCCTACTATTTCTTTTTCCTTCTATTCAAAAAGTTCATATCTATCTACTGCCATTTTCTCCTCCAAATTACACAAAGGTATATTTACTCTTTCTGTTTCTCAAGTCACATAACCTTTTCAACTAACTCCAACTGTACCTTCCAATTATCTGTTGAACTTACAATGATATGGAGGTGCTCACGACTTGTGCATTATAAAAATCACTATATCACTTTTAACTTTTTTTTCTATACCCTAACCATACACCATGTCCACATATTGATTCACCAAAACAAATTCCACTCACTACGTAAAAAAGTGTTTTAGGCAACGGATAAAAGCGTAGCTATAAGTACAATTATTATTGTCTTTTTATTAAAGCAATATAATTCATACCATTAAATTAAGTGACATTGTTATAAGTATAAGGCAACATATTAGTTTCAAACTATGGCAACAATATTAAGTAACACTTTAAGTAAGGCAACAAAGTGAATTTTTTGGCCTACAATTTATTCTTTCATTACCGATAATATGTTAACGTAAAAGTAAACTCTTGTCATTAGATAGTCAACATCCATATGTTTATATTAAAAGCAATATAAAGATATTAATGTAAGTCTTAATTAAGTAAGTACAGTCAAATGTGAACGACCAAAAAATTGTATTTACATATGATATATAGTCCACAAGGACTTGTAAAATTCAACCTTTAACATATTCAAAATACAAAAGCAAAAAAATGAATAGCTAAAATATGCACGTAAATTATCGTCCTCCATTTCATAAGGAATATAAGTGAATCTAAATACTAAACAAAAAAAATGTATAGGTACTCTAAAATCTTTCACCAAGTACCTCCTTGTCTATTCCTATTCAACACCATCCTAAGACAAAAGGAAATAAATAAGCAGAATAGAATTATAAAACTACTATGCTCACAAACAGGTTGGTATTTCTAAAAATGAAATAAAGGCCAAAATCCATTCAAACTTGGTAGATAAATTTGAAATACCTCTTGACAATGTACATTCATCAATATTGTGACCATAACAACACTGATGTACTTTAAATTGCAAAGGTAGTGAAGAAATTGCAACAAAACAAAAAATGAATACTATATATAAACAAGAGCCTTTGGATCATCTAATTTATAAGCTATATTCGTAGTCCAACAAGAACATCTGGCATTGTCACAAAAGAAACTTCTACACTAGAAATTAAACAAAATAAAACGTGACAGTCCCACTGGCATTTCTTAGTCCAAACCATATCCAAAAGCACAACACATTGAACAGTAAAGAATTTGATAGTACAAGTGATGCAGGACAAATAGAAGAATTATTAATTAGTAGCTAAAATTGTAGTATTAACTTAATAATATTTGTTTTGTGAGGTCTATGCAAAAATGTCAATAGATTGAAAAAGATTGTCATACCTAAACATGCTTGTAATGAGCATCCCAACAAATATAGCATTCCCTCGCAGACAAACATTAATCAATCTCCATGTTAAAGGTTCTGTTGAGATAACACATAATAAACTCAACGTTGATACAATCAACACTGATATCAAATTCTGCACACCAACAAAATATTCACATTAGCTAGTTACATATAATAAGAATAAAGAAAAAGAAAGATGGACAAACAGAGACATAAAATATGTTCTAAATGATATAAATTTGCTATATGTTAAAATACAAGGCAAGAGAATAAGGTCTGATTGTGTACTTTAACTGTAGTGCTACTGTGTGGTGTTTTCCCTCTACCCTTTTCCAACTTGCCATCTTCCAGGTCATCTTCACCATAAAACCAAAGGTTTAAATCATGAGGTGAGCAATGTCTCTATAAAGAGCCATGCATTTGAGTTACATATAAATATCTCCTTGTGTAAAAACATCATATAAATTCATGAGAACGATGAAAATGGTAAAACTAAAAAATGCATACCTATAATGTTTTGGATATGTCCTGGAAAAAAATGCAACTATCCAAAAAGGAAACATTTGGCTGCTAAAGTTACAACATAAAGTCCATAAAGTGTTCAACCATTGGGCAAACATAAAAGTCAATTTTGTAAATCATAAAATATTTTCAAAAACTTTCAATATCCTTAGCAAGTTCATTAACATGAAGATAAAGACCAAAATGTCTAACACAACTAGGGAATTGATTGACCATATTCATCATCACCATTAGTAAGTAATTAAGTTTGTAAGAACATGTAATGTAACATAAAAATATTAGAAAATTATTAATGAGGGATCCCAATAAGTATTTGCTCAAATGTCTGACATCAAAAGTCCCCATAATTGCTCAAATTACATAACAGGCATTAAGAATAACATTAACTAGTTTAGAAATGGGTAACAACTAAGAAAAAAACTGAAATTTATTCAACAAAATGGAGTGAAAAAAGATATAATCTTTATCTCTATAATAACAAGATATCAAAACCTAAGAGAAATAAAAAAGAAGCAAGCATGAAGGTATACTAGGATTATCGGGTAATAAGGTCTTGCTTGAACAAGTTGAGGGGTGGGTTCTTGATGGCCAAAGCGAAGTCAATGAGGATACAAATCCTTGTCTTTAGCTAACAGTTCATGTCCTTGTCCTTAGCCAACAGTTCTTGTCCAGTCTCGAAACATTTAAATATGTCGTTCTCGAGCTTCGTGAATGTTGCAGAGCCTAGTAGGTTGTTCCCTTCCTTCTCCTTCTTCATATTATCCATAGCCACCAAAGCTCTGGTCCTTGACATCAGTCGACAAAACCCCTAACAAGTTCATAAGTATGGAACAGTTTTCATTCACCCTTAGTAAATTATATAAACATGCCCAAACTTTTAATTAAAATTTATCTTACATCAACCTGTCTAATTTTCTCCATTTTCCACAATTTAAGATATCAAGAAAAACTAGTTTTCCATCAACCAACTATCCAAACAATAATAATCCTAGATTTTGACATGCATTACATTTTGTTACTATGAACCTACATTTAAAACCACAAGTGACAAATTTAAGACAACAAAAGGAGAATAGACAAGGCAAGGAGAAACTTAAAAACTTTGGAAAGCAAAATCAAACTTATTGTTGCCTTTCTATGTCTAATACCCATATCAACGCTATATATGCACCTAGAACCCTAGCAGAAATCGATTGTGACTAAAGGAAGATTGAAATTGTTAATTAAACATTGCAGTAAAGAAAACACGTTTCAGCCACTCTCCCCATGCTACTAAAAGAGTTGAAGTGTTGTGCTCGATTTTTTTGGCTTGTCACTTGGCCATTCAAAGCATAACCCCTTAATCGAACAATTAAAAAAAATAGATAGGTTTTGTCTTCAACGGGAGAGAATTAAATAAAAACATTTTTATATGTGTATGTATTATATTATTTTTGTGTATTTTGGAGCAATTGTATCGTGTGTTTTAATTTTATTAAATAAAAATTGATAGGTATTCTAATTTTCTTAGACATTTTAAATACTCATCACTAAATAGAGAAATTTTATATTTTAAATATATATTAGTGTATAACTATATAAATAAATATGTAACATTAGTAAATACCCTTTAGTAAATAAATGGCTGGAACTATATCAACAATTATAGGTGTTGCATATATAAGACTTTATTACAACCTTTTTTTAATTTTGTTGCCTTTTCTTATCTTTAGCAAAAAATTAATAGAGTCGTTGCCTTTTAATATTTTTAAAGGCATAACTTTTAAAATTGTTCCCTTAAATTAATGTTTAGCAACACTTTTTTAAGTTGTTGCAAATATGTAGTTGCCTAAAGCACTTTTTGCCATAGCGACTCTTTATTTTCTCTAACAAAAATTATCACTTTTAGATTATTAAAATGAAAAGTTACTTCTTATTTAAGAACTAGTTAATTAGGGATTATCATTTCAAATGATATTTTCACCTTATTCGTAATAGAAAGAAGGAAATTAGAGAAGCAAAAGGGCAAGAATTAGGAGGCACTTTAAAACATCAATATGGCAATGACAGATTCAATATTTCCAAGAATTTCTTTAACTACATGTGCAAAGTATGGGCTACTTTACAAGAAGAATTTCAAGACAATGTCAAGTTATGCATTGTTAAACTTCAAAATCTTAGAAGAGATTTTGAGAATATAAAAATAAAAGATTCTGAGACCATAAATGATTACTATATAAGATTTTGTGAATTAGTAAATCAATTAAAAGCATACTAAGCTGATATTTTAGAGAAAAGGATCATTAAAAAATTACTTATAAGTACTACTAAAAAATACAACATAATAGTCACAACTATTAAAGAAACAAAAGATATCACCACTTTATCATTTACAAAGTTGGCTAGATCACTTGAAACTTGTGAACTCTATTGAAATTTTTTTTACTTTAAACTTGATACAAGGTCTCAAAAAATTCAACTCTAGAAAAGGGAGGAGAATTTCATAAATGCAGATGGAAACACATATAGTCAGAAGAAAGGAAAACATTTGTCATATTATATCTACAAAAGCGCCAATCAAGCAAAAAAATGATTTTATTTCCTTTTCAAGCCTTAATGTTGAAATCATAAGAAGTTCAGATATATAGAGAAAGTCTACAAGCTAAAGGAGAAGCATCAAGTCAATTGAATTAGAGAAAGTTCCAATAATAATTAGCTATTATAAACTTGCAATTCTGTAGTAGAGATTGGAAATAATACATGGTACTTTAATAATACTACCACTAACCACATGACTTTTTTTACAATAGAGGTGATTTCTAAAAGCTCAACAAATCCTTCAAAACTAGTGTCAAACTCAATGATAGATATGTCTTTAAGGTAGGAGGGAAATGATCTATTGCGACTAATACTAAAAAGGTATGCAAGTTATTATTAATGTCATGAATTTTCCCAACCTTAAGATGAATCTATTCAACATTGGTCAAATGATAGAAAAAAGTATATGATCTATATTCAAAGGAGACTTATGTACCATTTATGACAAAAAAAAAATCTCTTGTTATTGTTAAAGTAAAATAAGGGAGCACATATGCTTTCCTCTAGTTAGCTGTATTATCATGTAAACTTAAGAAGATCAATCTTGACTAGCACAAGAGACTTAGCATTTTAACTTTAAATACCTGAAAATACTAGATAAGAAAAAGATAATGACAGATCTTCTACAAATCTATAGTTTTTATGGTGTCTATGAAGCCTATTTATAAGGGAAACAACACATGAAACTATTCCCTTTAAGAAGTTCTTAAAGAGAAAAAGAAGCCTTAGAGTTAGTATGTATTGATTTTTGCAAACCAATCAATACACCATCACTTGAGCAAAATAGGTACTTTGTTCTTTTCATTGATGATTTAACAACAATGACTTGGGTATTCTTTACAAAAGAAAAGTCAAAAGTCTTCAAGAAATTTAAAAATCTCTTATAGAACCAAAATGGTTATAGGATTAAAGTTCTGAGAAGAAATAATGGAAAAGAATACAACAACAATGAGTTTGACAAATTCTATAAAGAAAAAGGTATAGGGCATCAAAACATGCTCAGCTATAACCGTCAACAAAATGGAGTCCTAAAAAGGAAGAATATAATAGTCATGAAGAGGTCAAGATCGATGCTTAAAGGAAAAACACTTTTCAAAAACTTTATGGCCAAAGTTTTTATACAATAGTCTACCTACTTGATGGATTTCTAACTAGAGTAGTCCAAAATATGGCACCAATGGAAGCTTGGAATGTCTAAAAGCCTTCAATTAAATATCTCAGAATCTTCAGTTACATTTGTTGTGAACATGTTCTAGTTTTAAAAAGGCACAAACTGGAAGAGAAAATTGAGAATGGAATCTTCCTCGGCTATAGTACGTAGTCAAAAGTTTAGTTAATATATAGCCTAAAAACTAAGAAACTAATTGTCAATCAAGATATGGAGTTCAACAGAAATGTTTTGTGGAATTGGGATGAAGAAAAAATTAATAGGAAAACCATTATAATTTTCACTAAGAAAAGAAGGAGACATAATAACAACATATTAATAAGGAGCCAAAGCCTTAACTAGTAGTACTACCAAGGTCTCCTAAATATCAATTCCTAGTACAAGAAAGTAAGGAAGAACCATCTTTAGAATCTCAACTAAGGAGGATAAGGCTTAGAAACGACATATATAAGACCTGCAATTTAGTCACGATGGAACAAAATGTTTTCAAGCAGTTGCAAAGAAAAAAGTGTGGATCCAAGCTATGAAAGAAAAAATTAAGATGATCGAGAAGAATAAGACATACGAGGGCGGAGTACGGAGAGAATAATATTTAAGCTTCTATAACTTTTTGTGGTGAGGAAAAAGTGACTGATAGTCGGGCAACCACCACCAGGGGCTCCATTGGTGTGGTGACTATATATTGCATTGCTCAGCAAGAGACAAAAGTTGGCCTTGTCTCATGGTGCATCCATGTTGTCGAATCAAATCCTCAGGCCTAGGAGGCTTCTCCACAACAAAAGCATGCATCAACTTGAAATGTAAGGTGATCTGTCACCAAATTCACACATCGAAATATGTTTTATATCATAATCTCGACTTTTCTGCACCTTTGCGTCCACCTGGGAGCATAGAGAAACTGTAGACTATGGAAACTTTCGATTTGGGCTCCATAGGTTTTATTTCCCCCCCTATTTGATGATAGCAAAATATGTAGTCACTATTTTTAGGATAATTGTCGTAGGTACTCAACTCAGGAATATTAAAAAAAAGTATATTAATTCACAAATTTCATAATTTTAATAAATTAAAATTCTTTTTGTTAAATAATTATGGAAGAAACCGTACTCAAATCTTTATCTCGCTCTCGCACCACCCATTACCCCCTCGAAAGCTAAACCCCAAGGTTTAAACTGGAAGTCAAAAATGCATTTGGTTCCATCTATTGAACGATTTCATCGACCTAACTTGTCTATTTTGTTGGACAGGAAATTGAAAATGATAATTGGTTTAGGTGATTTCCTCAATAATTTATTTTTAATGATCGATATCGCCTACAAGATACTTCTTGTGGCTAAAACTTTTGTTATTATGATAAGAAATTTAGAGTAATTTTTGTATGAGAAGTCCGTCTAAAAAGAGCTTATATACGTATGGAGCGAGTGCCTCTTATCCTCATGCTTTTCCTCAATATTAACAAAGTCAATATAGTACTTGCTCAAATAAATATTTGTTCCGTTGTCAAACTTGAAGTATCCTTCAGCAACTGATAAGGTCATAATATTCTCAATAACTTGTATTAAAGGCCAACTGCCATCCTGAATTATGTAGTAAACTACGTGAGACTTTGGGAATCAAGAAATGTGACTAATGTACTTTTTTGCACTTTCAATGTTTCTTGGCAGGAAAGAAGATTGCCATTAAACCTAATAACCTAAACTATCCCCACATTTTCTTTAATGCTGATATTAATGGTCTAGCATGATGTAAAACAATTATAATTTATTCATCCTTGAGGAGGAATCAATAAGAAAATTTTTTGAAGTCTTCTTTACTACGTGGTTAGAATTGCATATTAAAGCTACCAAATTGATGAACAGAAAATATCATTCTCAGTTGGACAAGAATACTGCTAGCGTCTCTCTTTACTTTATGAGGATTTTCTATTAGTCCTTCGACAACCATTTAGATGCATTGCATGGAGGATATGCATTTGGTAGATAATAATGATCAAGATCATCACCAATATTAACTTGTATGGATTTTTCCGAAACCAGGTAATCATACCCGAAAATCAATTTTGAATAAGCCGATTTGTTTGTGTTAATTTATTCTAATCCTTGTTGATTTAGCCGTATCAATTTGTTGTAATTTACTTAATAAGTTCATATTCCTCACTTTGAAAATTAGTTTAGCATGTAACTTTTTATATAAATAGGTTTATAAACTCTTATGTAAATGAACATATAAAACATCAAAATTTTATTACACATTCTATTATCTCTTCATGGTATTAGAGCCTAGAGATTATTATTCACATTTTTAAAATCCTTAATCATTCTTAAATCAATTATATATACCAGTTTACATATAAAAACATAACTATAGTACCAAATTATAATTTCATATTGAATATAGAAACTACAACTACTGTAACTCTACTAATTACAAATATTACCAATTTCGTCATTATTATTCTTGATAACAACTACTACTTAATCTAAAGAGATTAGGTTAAATTGATCTTGTGAATTTGTAATTTACTTGGATATATTGATGGATAAATCTCTCCATTATCAAAGAACAATGACTCTAACTCCAGTTCCTCCTCTCTTTCAACAGAATTTTCAGTTTGGAAAAAGAAGGACAAACTTATGTATTATTGTCTCACTGCCATCGTCACCTCTATTATGGCATCAATAGCTCTTGACCAGGACACCTCTAAAGACCTCTAGACCACATTTAAAAGTTATTTTTATGACATATGAAGGCCCAAAAATCATTGATCAAACATTGTCTTCAGAAAGTGACTCTTTCACCACTGGTTATCTTATCTCCCTAACATCCACCACTACATAGTTATTTGTAATTGGTAACTCAATTTTCTCTGAAGATTTGGTCCTCTTCTCACATAAATAGTTTGTGTTAGTCTCAAGTAGCACATAATTTTAACTAAAAGTTACTAACTTAATATGAAAAAGATTACAATTTATAAAGGATGAAAATATGAAGTAAAATAATGAATTTTGACAAAGCTCTTAAATAATAAAATAAAGAGTAAAGGAAGAGAGAAGCAACCTGATTTATAGTTTTTTAATAAACAATCCTGGCCTACATTCACTCCCAAGATTCTCTTTCGATTTCTAATTTAATTCTTCTTTCAAGATGAAGAACAACCTTTGTACAATCTTTACTTGGAAAAGAGGAACCTTAATGTCACTTTGAACACCTCCAAATATAATAAACAAGAATACTAATAGAATCTTATAAATCAAAGTAACTCATGTTATAACTTTGATAATACCAAAAAGGCTCGCTCACTTAAAATAAGATGATGAATGCTTAAATGATTGAAGAAACTAAAAAATGTGAGTCAAAAACACTTAAATGTTTCTTGATATAAGAAAAAATGGGAGAAAATATATAACTGTAAGGATTTAGGACTTCAATTGACCATTAGAGCTAAATTTAGTCATTACAAAAGCTAGTTATAAAGCACTAATCAACCAACATAGCATATTTGTTAACCAATGTGCGTTGAATACATATATTCACTAGTCGTTGAGACATTGGTCAACTGCTCAAGCTTATTAAGAGATAAATCAGTCAAACACACTATTATATTGGTCGACCAATATGTCAATAGACTCACCTATTACACCTTTAGCTTATATTGGTCGACCCACTAACCTATATTAGTCAACTAATCTCCCTAAAAATATGATCTTATTAACTTTAAATGCTTAAACTTGATTTATTTTATACAATTATGATTAAAGCAACATAAAAAATATTTCCTAAATAGTGTTTGTAAGATCAAAAGTCTTTTTGATTCGAAAAACACTTAATATCTATTGATGATTGAAAAGATTTTTGCAATGAAGTGATATGAAATGTTTATTTATGGTGATGTGTTTACGATTACCAAACCAATAAAGTGAGATTATAGTTAATATTACAAAATATAAAAATAAAGTAAATATGCCTTGATTTTTTTTTTGTCTTCACTTTATAAGTTGTAAATTTCATCTTTTCTTTTAGCTTCCTCATGAAGTATCTTCTTAAGTTATGCATGATATCATATTATTGTTATGAAGATTCTTATCAAGATAACAAACTCATATGAAGGTTTATGTTTTGTTTTCTTCAAAGTATTGATTCAAACTTCTCTTAGTCCAAGAATCTCCCCTTTTTTATGATGATAAAATATTTACGATATAAGAGAGTAATAATAAGATTAAGGCATATAAGTAACTATCATTATTAAGATAATGATTAGCTATCCCTTAATTCATGCATAAGAGATAATTTAATATCAAGCATAAAAGAGATTTTTAATATCAAGCAAGAGATATTCAATATCAAGTAAAAGAAATATCCATACATAAAAGAGATTTAAAAATTTTCACATGTACAATAGTTACACTTCCCCAAATCTAATATCACAAAATTAACTCTACCTTTTTTGGAATCATAAAAAATCAACTAGTTAGAGAAGGAAATTGAGACTTAATCAAATGATATAAGTCATCAAATTGATGCATCATAATGTCTTAGAAGAAGCCAAATTCATTTTGCAATGTGGTGGCATGAGACTTAATAGCTACTAGATGAGCATTAGGTGGAGCCTTATGGTACAATCGGAAGGTACTGACCTCATCATCTGTAAGCAGATCAATGGTGAGACACTAAAAAGGCTCATTAGGATTATCATCAGATGGGGGAGCCTCATGTACTGTTGATAGCTACTAAGTTTGAAGCTCTTGCCACTGGTGTGGCTGAGTCATTTTCCCATCAATCAATTAAGAGCCTATATGATTAAACTTAGTATAATAAAAAAAGGTAAAAACTCTTATTGCCAATTGGAGGAATGTACACATGTTAGAAAATAAGGCTAATTATTAATGCATAAGAAATTTTTTGTTTCTTTTTTATTTAATAAAAAAGCACATATTGATCAAAATTAAAGAAAACCAAGATGAATATGCTCTCCTAACATGACGGTAGAGAGTAACCAAAGGTATTCATGTCATAAAAAGTAAAGTGACTCCTAAAAGAAATAAAATTATACCTAATGAAGAGATGATGAAATGAAGGAATAACATTGAGGCCATAAACATCTTTGGGCTTTCTAGTAACCTCTGCCTAGTTTCCTGAATCAAAAATAATTTTAAACTTTATCATTTAGAGAGTAAGTTTAAATATTGTTTTGGGTATGACAATTATCATTAACAAGATTTCAAGAATAGGAATGCAAAATATCTCATTAATTAGATCATAAGTGAGATGAATATCAACATTACAGATTTTGGAGAAAATGTGAGTGTCAGCTTGAATCACTTTAGCTCAAAGATTGCTATAAAATAGTCTAGCATTTTTTACTATTATATGACTTGTTTTTGTAAGAAGGGATTCTCACCCTTAATCAATGAATAATTATATAAAATTGTATGCTTTGAATTATTATTGACTAGTGGGGAAGATAACATGATCTTTTTGTAACTCTAAGAAAGCATAATCAAGAAAACTAAGGAGAGTTAGTATCAAAATACTCATCCACATTAGTCAAAGGGGCCATAGGAGGTGGAAGAGGAGGGATCTCTCTTGAATACTTTGAGTTCTAGAATGAGTGCAGTTAGCTCATCCTCAATTGAGTATCCTAGGCATAGGATTATGATTCCCTCTTGTTTTTTCCATAAGGTTCAAGGAAAGGCACAAGATAATAGGTCAGAGACGTCGCTAAGAAAGGTTTGAAAAGTGTATGGATTAATGGTGTGTGGTCACCTATAAGAGAAAAAAGCTTCCATAAATTCAATCCCACCAATTTCAATTTTTCAACCACCGCAACAGAAAGCGAGTAATCTTTAAAGATAATGCAAGATACACTATGAACACTAAGGCAAAAAAAAGGTTTAGGTAACGACATGTTTGTAATAGTTTAAAAATGTGTTACTAAAAATTAATATAAGGCAACAATTTTTAAAGTATTGCCTTTAATAATATTAAAATGCAACGATAATAACAATTTCTTGCTACATATAAGAAAAGGTAAAAAATTTCAAAAAAATGTTTCAATAAAGCTTTATATATGCAACATCTGGAATTGTTGTTATCGTTTCAATCATCTATTTATTAAAAGGTATCTACTAATATTACATGTTTATTTATATAACTACTTACTAATATATATTGAAAATATAAAATAAATAAGTATTTAGAATATGTCTAGCAAAATTAAATTATCTATCAATTTTTATTTAATAAAATTAAAATACATCATACAATTACTCCACAATACATAAAAGTAAATATAATATATACACATACGATCTCCTTTCTTTAATACAAAACAAAATCCCAATGAAACAACAGGTTCCATTTTTAATTGAGATTACAATCAAAAAAGAAATTCAACTTCTGCTAAGGGGTTATGGAGTTAAGGAGCAAAGGCAAAGGAGGGACAGAGTAGGCATAAAACAACCGTGAATACGCTTTTGTTTTTCTCAAGTAAAGGGGCAAAGGTGAGGAAGGGATAAAGCAGGCATTAAAGACTACCCCTGTTGTTCTCAAGTAAGGAAAAACGACCAATTTCATCTTCTTTGTTTTTTATTTCGGGTTTCTTCGAAGGGGCTCACTCTCTAGAAGCCCGAGTTGTTAGCTTCGAACTCAAAAGGCTACACCTAGATGAATCCAACCACAATATGAATGTGATCTGATTTTTCAAACGAGCAATCACGAAGAAACTTAAAAAAACTTGAGAAATCTTATTTTATGTTTAAGTCTCTTGCTTCTCTTATTCTATGTTCTTAATCGTTTGTATTATCTAAAAAGCGATGGCAGATAAAGTTGGGAGGAGATTGCAAAAGGAAGTTTAAGCCAAAGGCTATACTCCGGTATATTCAATTTCTTTTGTTCGCTGAAACATACTATGGGACACAAGAACCAAATTAGGTCATAAAAACAATAATATGATCTATAGCAGTGTGAATTTTTATGTGAAGAGATGTTAAGAACGAGCTTTTGAACTTTAATTTCTCTCACTGGGTTGGACAACTTCTTCTCCTAAACCCGAAGAACCAAAGACGTACTAAATACTAAATTAATGGTTTAGGTATTCAATATCTCATTTCTGCACTAGATACTAGTTTGCTTCACAGAAAATATTACTATAATAACACAATGTGGATAGTGGCCTTTTAATCACTTTGTCAGATAGAAATTTTCTTTATCAAAATCTTGAAACTTTCATTTGACATTGTACAATCTACATAGAGAGATAAAACAAATAATGGTCTTTGGGTTGTTATTGTTTTATCTTTGGATCATGGGAGGTAGACATTAGCTCAAGATAAGATGAGTTGAATCACCTGCTCATTCAAGCAATAAAGGGATGTTAGTAACTGTTCCTAAATAATTTTGTATAATAAGCTTTAAATCCCTTTGAAGGTATATCCGTCCTTTGTCAAAATTTTACTTGTCAATGTAATGTTGAAAGGTCTTTCAATTCTTTAGAAATTCAAAATCATGAATATTTAAGTAAGGATTTATTATCTAAGCAGATTGAAAATGAATTTGGATTACATGGAGATGATAACGGTTATCTTCATTACCTGGAAAAGTTAGCCCGACAATATATTAAAGACGAGATAATTTTGTAAGAGGTTCTACATCTTTGACGTTATGTTTATATTTCATGCAGAAACAGAGTAACTTTTTTTATGTAGACTTATAAAAGTCTATTCATTAAAATGAGACTAGAAGTAATGTTGAAGATACTTGGGGTCGACATTGATTTTCCAATTACGTTTCTGAAATGGAATGTCTCTGCCATCAAATTTTGTTCTTTTTTACTGTCTATGCATATAGCCACTGGTTCTCTAAGAACAATATTAAGAGTTTACAATAACTTTGCTAGTTTCTGATCATTTATTCATCAGTCATTCTAGAATTCTTGCTTGTTGATCTATTGATGGACACAAACTAAGGCCAAAATATTTTGCTTGAAAAGTTAAATTTTTAGAAGGTCTATCATAACTAGTTAATTGAACTAAAGAGCTATACTACACATTCAAGAAAGACTTAACCGTGGCTTTATGGGATTTTAAAATAGTTTCCTTTCTTTTTCTCTCCCCCTTTTGTATCTGAAAGGACTTCTAACGATACCTTTTTATTGTTCTTGTCATTTTATGATGTTTAATAGTTAGTGTTGGGCCCGAAAATTTTTAAATTATTTTGAGGTCTTAATAGATTTATTATTTTGGAGCAACTAGCATGACAATGTTGGGAGGATTTATTGCTTGAATTGATGGAATTAAAGTATAAATGTAGTAAGAATGCATGAGGGGCAATCTT